>JARJLU010002521.1:0-60196 GCA_030272975.1 Sparidentex hasta | reverse complement strand
AAGAACACACCTGATTTGGATCAGGTGTGTTCTTGCTTGGTTGGAATGAAAACCTGCAGCCACATGGCCCTTTACTGGATCAGTTTGACACCACTGGTATAGGTGGTGATAAATGGTGTGTGTCTGACAAGAGCTTGCCAAATTATAAATGGTAGTACTTAGCATGACTAGATTTAAGCACAAAAAAGGTGAAGTCATTGACTTGAGCTTACATTTACTTTAGCAGAGTAAAAATGTCTTTCACGATATACATTTGTTTTGACGTATTATTCCTGTTATAAACTTACATGTTAATAAAAATAAATGTGGACTAGAAGTACCGGTATATATTTAGTATACTAGAAGTATGAAGATGAGTGTACTTGTTGTATACTTGAAAGTGTACTTCTGTAAACTTAAAATGACCTCATAAAGTATACTTAGAGTATACTTTTATAAACTAAAAATGTTCCAATTTAGTCCGAAGAAGTATTAAATTAGTATGCTTTCTAGTATGCTACAAGTCCATGGTCCAAAGTATACTTGCTATACTTATACTCAAGCATATTTAATAAAATGAACTTCAAGTATACTACTTTTTGCTATAAGGGAGGATAAGTCAGAGTCAGAAAGTCACTTAATTATGTTTGGTGTAGCATTGAAAAGATTTTGAAAAAAGACTGTATCCTCAAAGTTTGGCCCATACACATTCACTTAAGACATTAGTATAGAGTTTAAGATTCACTACATGTTTACAACCACCTGAAGGCAGCAGGACCAGCATGTCATTTGGTCTCATTTGAGGTAGTGGTGCACACAAGAGTGATGCACACGTTGTTTAGAATGGATACATCAATAACATGGCCCAGGCTCTTACAGAATTACAAAGACATCTTTGGTTTTGTTAATTCAGTTTATACAGTACAAAACAGTCCGCTGTCACATGGCTGTACGTGTTTGAGTTAAATCTGATTGTAATGTACAAGAAACAAGCGTGCCAAGGCAGCCCAGAAGCTAAGCTGGTAGAGTCTGCACCCAGTGTTAGTGGCCTAGTATCTGAATTTGCTCTGAATACCAGTGCAAAAATGTCAAATAAATATTTTGTGTCTTTAGGGTTTTTTTTTTTCATAGATTTTACACATTTAAGAGTGGTTTGCACTGTTTTCTTACAGCAGAAAGCTCCTCGGTTTGAGTCTCAGCTGGGGCATGGCATTTCTGTGTGGAGTTTGCTCGTTCTCACCATGCTTACGTGGGTTTCCTTCAGTTTCCTCCACCATCAACATCAAAACATGTATAAATTGTTAACTCTCCGGTCGGGGATCTTGACCAAGGCACTGGCTTTGGTTCTCAAGTACTGTACTTTGGCTGCCAGCTGCTCCTCCAGTATGGGTTAAATGTAGAGAACCAGTATACATTCCACATTGTGTGATGTGATAAGATAAAGATTCTTAAAACAATTTGTATATATATATCGTTTTGGACAAAAGCGTCTAAAAATTATCCATTTGGATTATCTGCTGATTTAATGTTCTGAAAGGAAAGGCTGGAGAAAAAGAGAGATATTGGTAATAGCATATATGTTGGCCCATAAGTAAAAATATGAGTAGTACAGAAAGGTCGTCCAGTAAAAAGTGCTCTGACTGCAACCATCTCAGTAATTCAATATTACTACCCCCATCCAACAGTTTAAATGTTAAATGTTTAAAATCATTATTGTATATGCCCTCACCAAAAAAACCCTGTCACTCAGCCAATCATATGAGAGCCAATCAAAATGTTAATGCACTACTCGGGTCACCCTTGATCGCAATAAAATGTGATACTAACAACTCATTATATTAACATAGACTAGCACTGACAGAACCAAAATAGCTGATAAGAGTGAACAGGCTCATTAAGTGCTCTAACATCCTCTTAGCCCGCATTAGTCAAACAGCACAATCATTAAACACCAAATCAGCCTTTAATGGTTCTGTTCGAAGCATCTGACTGTATTTCAAGCGTTTTCTTTCCTTCCACTCCTGTTTTCACTGCAGTATGAAGGCCTACTGTCAGGAGCTTTACATTTCTTCGAATCATAACAGGTAATCATACACTGTGAGCGTCGAGTCAGCTTTTATAACCCTATGGTATTAGGTATTAGCTAATGGACAGCAGCAATTATGTGCAAGTCGAAATGACCTTGGCTGCATCATCACTCAATAGAACCATTCATTACAGTCAACTCTCATTTCTTGTGTCGCTCCGTTTTGGTCTACAGTGTGGTGGAAACACTGAAACAGCTGAGCAGATTGGCACAGCAGCTGATGTCTGGCGGCAGTCGGATGATCCCCGGTTTCTCACATCTCAACCTTCTTGTCCTCCTGCTGCTGTGCAATCTTCTGCCTTCCTGTGCTAATGCTGCAAGGGGCAGGGGCCCCGCCTGTTCGCTTTATGAGCTGTTAGAGACCAAGAAGCCATCTTGTAAATGACCAATTAAACAAAAAGAGATCGCCAGGGACTGCATACCTGCCCAGAAGGCATCATAAAATCTAATAAGAAGGGGGAACATTTAGAGTCTGCTTGGAACAGTTACCCCCGGGGAGTTCCCTCCTACTTCTCCTGGCCACCTTTGCTCACTCCCACTTTCATGACATCAAGCTGGTACCGTTGAACCGAAGAGGGGAGAGTTTCATTCATCAGCTGAAAAAAAGAAGGTGGGCCTCAACTGGATGTGTTCATCTGGAGAAAAATGGATGGAACAAACATTCTCCTTCAGGTGTTGGCGTCAGTGGCAAGCGTGGAGAGATCATCATAAACAACATACTTGTACAACCAAGTGCCATTGCACGACAGCTTGAATAACTGAGACGACAACAAACAGGAGCTGCTTTTGCTACGTTGTTTAATACAGTGGTCGACACAGTGCAAGACACAGCCGTGGATTGTTCCGTCGGACCACTCATATTGCTCGGTATACATTAAGAACACACAGTGTCACACATGGCATACAGAACGTACAGCACAGACGAAAAGAAAACATTAGTAAAACTGCGAAGGGTTTCATCTTTGTATGTGGTGCAAAGGGATGGGTGGAAGACGAGGAGGAGGAAGAATGAGCTTTGCCGTACACCCAGCGGTACGCACTAACGCCGACTGCCTCACTTAATCTAAGTGGAGGCTGAGGGCTCGCCTCATCTACACACTCGCCATTTGATCACAGAGGGGGAGGTGGTGGGGCGAGTGACTCTTAAAGGATCTACAGTAGGGAGGTGCCCCTGCTTTCATTACATGCTAAAGCTGCATTAGATGAGGTAAAACATACAGAAAATCTCCTTTATTATTTAGGAAAATTCCTTTTTTTTTTTTAACTTGGGTCTTATGTTTTGTAGTTTTGGTCATTCACCTTTATTAGTGACAAATACTTTTACAAAAGTGGTTTACTGTACTGTCAATTTCTGACATTTATTGAAAGAAAAATAAATATTATAAACCACTTGTAAGTACATAGGGGATCTTAAAATACCATCAAACTTATCTGGAAGCATTTACTTAAAGAGGAAATTATATTCACAGGTTTGGATGTGTAAATGGTTGAGACTTACAGTAGTTTGGGAATCTGTCCAGTAGATCACCTCAGCAGGCAGCTGCGACACCGCTACAATGGCTTTGTTTCTCTCTAATGTGCATTAATAAAGACAAACAATGCGCAATAACCTGTATATTTTCGACTGTAACGTGATTTATTACTCTGTTTATAGGAATATACTCTAGTAGAATGCAGATTTATTGTATTTTTGTTTTGTTTTGTTGTTCTCGCTTATATATTGTTGGTTTTTTTCTGCATAGTCTGGATTTTTAAATGGGAGAAGCTGTAACACGAGAATTTCCATTCAGGGATCAATAAAGTATTTCTGATTCTCACTGAAATCATTTACAGCAAATCTGACCTTCAAACTTACATTCACTTAAAGGGCTTGTTTTTTTGATCCTGAGAGGCTGAGGTTGTTAGGAGTGTCACAGAGCGTACCCCTCAGCGGTAGACCTTTTGTTAAACATAAAGACATGTTTTTTTACGAGGAGAAGCTTTGTTCTGAAATCTTGTGAGATGTGAGCTGTTGCAGGAAGACGATGGTGGAGAGTGAGTCTGAGAGCTGAAGGGATGAGTCAGGAGTTTACCGAGAGGAACAAGAATTTATTTCCAAAGTCATGGCTGAACATTCAACGGATTCTATTCTTGATGAGGCAACAACTGTAACAACTCGCCTTGTGATTTTAGAGTGAGACTCCTCCTCGAATGAGACTTTTCCTGTAACAAAACAGATCTCCTTACAGAATTTAATAAAAAGGTCTATCCTCTCAGGTGTTGATTCGGTCAAGTTGTCAGACTCTTGGAGTTACAAACCTACGTCAGGTAGTCGGTGACAGAAACAAGCACTTTAAACATACATAATGCAACTTCTGCTGCTTGGGGGGGGGAGGGGTTCCCTACTGAAACAAACCAAAAGACATTTGCAGAGTGTGGAGGGAAGGCAGTTTTTCCCAACAGGAGGAAAGTTCAGGGATTACTTTGAAACTTTTGGGATCGTAAAGTGGATTTATCCTCCCTCCTGCTCATTAACCTGCTGCAACATAATAATTTGCAGAGCTGATCTCTGCTTTCAAGTGTAACTTATTGTAATATTGAGCGCAGACTGGAGCTGGAGGGGAAACGTACCTAATGAACATCATCACAGAGAGGAGAGGGGGAGAAAGACGAGGGAGAAGCAGAGTCTCTGCTGACTACTGAACGCACCAGGACCTCCTGAATTTAAACCACACAGACGCACACAATTGGTTCTGCCGTCACATTCTGTCACTGTCACTGTCGATTGTACGCTGTCAGACAACCACCACTGCTGATGTGCCTCAAGCACAGATGTTCACAGATGAGGTCATAATTAAGTATTATTTGCTTTAAGTTTAGGGTGCTTTACTTGGTCCCTTTAAGCCCTCAAATCCTGATCAATGGCTCCACATTTTTTTTTTTTTTTTTTTTTGGTGTAACTGAACACTCCAAGAGAACTCGGACCACCTTGGGATGTACAGATCCAGGTTCACGTTTCCTGCTGTGAGGAGTAAAATGCATTACTCCAGATACACAGTGAGGAACACTGCATCTGTCTACAAAGCACAGAAACATGATTTTCAGATTTTCCTCCAATTTTCTGTTCATACATAGACGAGAGGCTTTCTTAGGGCTGCGTCGCACTGCTGGTTCGAGGTAAAAAGAGAAAACAACATCAAACAGAGAATCCTCTGACAAACCATTCACATTTCACAAGAGACGGTTTGTAATTTTTTGTTGCGCCGTGTATCAAATGGCATGTCAAAGAAGAGAAGAAATCTGCTGGTCAACATTTCCTCCCATCAGCACACTGCGTGGTAAATCACGATGATGCTACTTTCTGCTACAACGAGTCCAATACACACATTGTATTTAACGATCAAAGCCACATACTTGATACTGGTAAACTAACTAGCCCACTGTCATGAATGATCAGCTGTGACTGATTCTGTATCCACTGGCGCCCATCATGACTCTCGTTTAAACCAGTCCTTCCTTCAATTTTTCTACATCTGTGATGTGAAAACATCAGATTGTACACACAGTCAGAGAGTGTTTGACTGAGCTTCCTGCTCGTTGTTTTGTTATAAAATCCCAGCCATGCACCATGGAACATTTCTCCTGCGTGCCGATAACAGCACTTTCAGAGCGGGCCGGCTGAAGGCATTTCGGTGCCCTGGGTGAGATTAGGACTTGGCAACCCCGAATTGCAGCTTCTCTCATCATATTCATACTCATTAATATTTCCTGAGTAATGAAGATGTTTATCTAATTTCATTTTGCATTAGGGGGATAATCGTGTACAGAGTAATGAGATAACATGTTAGAGGCAATTTTTGTGTGTACTTGACAACCCAGTGTCACATGAAGATGTGTAATAGCGACATTGGTACACAGGGCAAAATGTAGTGGTTTCACAATAACATGTCTTTTTTGGCCTATTCTTTTCTATTGCCTGCATCCACATCACGTGACCATCAACTTTCTGGCTGGGAGGAAAAAACATGGCTGCTATTTCTTTGAATTCCAGAGAAAAATGCAATATTTTAAGATTTGATGACAGTTTTATCAAAAAACATGCACTTTATTTTCATATTTTCATTCTTGCTCAGTGAATCTCCGCGTTCTCTAGTTTGTAAGTTTTAATGAAGCTAGTTGACGGTTTCGCCAGAAAATTTTGGGGTTGTTACATATGATATTGCTGCTATGGTTGTTGCTATAGACCACGTTGTTTGTATCATTTTGGCTTTGTGTAGTTATCTGGGCTGTTCTATTGTTTGTGTTCTTTTATGGAGTTGTTTGATGGTGCTCTTTCAATAAAAAAATGGCGAATTACACTAAATTTTAAAACTACCACTACTTGAGAGAGAAACAGTTACTTCGTCCACTCTATGACCAAGTACCTGTTTCTCTCTCAAGTAGTGGAAGTTTTGGGTTGAAATGTATAAATGTAACCCTTGGCAAAACAATGGCAATTAACATCTAGCTTACACAAGCCATAAGAAATCCACAGAAAAGAAAAAATCTAATGTAAAATCGCTGTTTTTTTATTGAAAGAGCACCATCAAACAACTCCATAAAAGAACACAAACAAGAAGCAGTGGCAACTTAATGAGATGCACTGTTACCTTGAGTACACTTGTTGATTTCTCTGGGTTTGAAACATTGGGATAATGGGAAGTACACAACTTAACAATATATGTAAATTTGGTGTAGATGCTCTCGGACATCAAAAGTTAAAGCAGAATTAATACATATTATACTTGAAGTGGATCTAACTTTGACGGTTGGACTTGCCTCTAAGGATTAGGAATTAGGATTAGGCTGGAAACTGACACAGTCATTAAGTATAAATCAATTACACACACAAACATGTAAATACAGGGCCCAGGTAATCACTTAATTTGCCTCGAAGTATCAGATTTTCTTGAATAACTGGTCACTACTTGGATTTTTAATTTACTGATGCATTCTTAACATATATGATTTTGTTACCCTTAAAGACAAATACAATATGATGGTGCACATATAACAAAATGGAACACAATATACTTAAATATCAAACACAACTGAAATATTGCTGCTGTGTGCTGAAGTCCTGCATATATGGTAAGAACAATGTCACCGTAACTGTTATTGCAGAAAAGAAATTGCCAAAACTAAGACAATAAGACCCAAGTCAGAATAAACCAGAATTATCCATATCATCACTTGTTATATACATAAAACCAACAATGACATTACTCTGCATATGTATTAAGATTTAACATACTGTACATCACTGCCATGCATTGCATTTGGAGTATGGGACCTCAGCTGAGGAAGGGGGACCCATTTTTTATTTTTTTTTATACTACTTGCATTTTGCAAAAAGCTGATAGCACTTCATGGGCTCAGGAGTCTAGGTAGTTTGGTTAAAAATTGATTGCACAGTGAAAATGATTCCCAGTCCTCCTACACTCGACTGTTTCTCCCCTTTCTAGGTTGTACACGCAGTGTCCCGAAAAACAGGCAAACTCATTTTGGCATTAAGATGCAAGCTGATGTCTCTCATTCATGCAAACCCAAACTGCAGAAGTAAACAGTCTGCCAGCTGCTTTGCTCATGTGTGACAGTGTAGGGTCTATATATTGTTCCTCTCCTCCAATAATACAAAATATCTACCAAATCCAGCCAAGCAAAGACGATAACCTCTGCGTATCAGCACTCCACTGAAGATAAGGAACAGGATTATGTTTTGAAAAATCCTTGCAAGAAAATGCTGTACTTCGGATGATTCGGGGTTTAGTTTCTCTCCACCCTACACATAATTTAAAACCAAAATATATAGTGCAGTTCTAGATCCCTTCATTACTTTCTACTTCTTGGTTTTCATGGTGTTCGTATCCTGAAGTGCCCTCAAGACTGTGAAGCAAAAGTAGCCATCACTGGAAAGGCCAAGAGCCAAAACTCTTTTCCCACTGTGAACACTGCTGCTCTAACTGGTCCAACAGTATGTCCACTGAGTCCTCCTTGTTCTCTAGTCTCAGGTATCGTCTCCCGCTGCTCAGGTCTAGCCGAGGCCAGCTTCGGTGTGTTGGCTCTTCCACAGTGTCCGCAAGCTGCCCAGAGATGTCCACACAAACCTGTGAACAAGCCTCTCTCCTAGTCATTACCGGCCAATCTGTTTGACCCTTGTCTCCAGGTGTGCGGGATCCTTCCTCTGGGCGCACACCAGTTCGGGCTATATAAGAGTTAGTCCTGCAGCTCATGCTGTTGCAACGCTTAGGCCGGGGTGTTGGGATGTCCGTCTCGTCCACCCCCAGGGTGGACATGGAGCTGGCGGACACCAGGCAGTTGTTGAGCTTTACAAATGGGATGTGCTGCGGACTAAAGCTGGCACTGTCCCCTTGCTCACCACCAGACTGTGTGTTCAAGTCTGTTTGACTAGAATTACATGAATTGGAGTCGGAGGAGTGGATGGAAGGTGGAGGCTCTGACTCCTGGTGGTGGAGGGCTTCTGTCTGAAGAGTGGCTTGCTGGTAGGTGCCCTCGATGCTGTCCTCCAGGTCTCTGGAGGATCTGGTCTGGAGCAAGGGCTCAGAGCAAGCCATTGGCTGCAAATGGAGGATGTTGAGATGGGCAGCTGGTAAGCTGCTTAACCACTGGTAGTGTTTGGCCATTGAGTTGGCTGCTACTATTTCTTTAAGGTCCGCTGAGGGCACAGCTGCAGACACAGAGCAGATAACATTGTGCATCTGAGCCAGCAACATCTGAGTCTCTCTGTCCCTGTTCTCATACAGGACTGTATTGGCACATATGAGGATGAAGAGTCCCACACCCATGATGACAGGTCCCAGCAGCTTCATCCGCTCACTGTGGATGAAGCTGGCTGTAGAGAGGAGGCCCTTAGCTCCCAGAGTCCAGCCAGAAGTCTGCGACTCCGAGATAATTTCCCCCTCCGCAGCTCCAAGGATGGACGACCTCGATATCCTGTAGGGCCAGTATCCCGCCACAGCAAGAGCAGTGCCGATAACCACCACAATGACCCCAAGCACTAGGAATGCTCCAGGCATGGAGCGGATGCGAAGCTTGCCTTGGAGCACCCCATCATTCTTTTTTCGGCCTCTCAGGGTGAAGCGAGACTTTCCTCGGCTGGAAGTTGAAGTTGTTGTGACTCCTCTGGATTTCTGGGTCTTCATGGCACAGGTCAGCCCAGAGCGTTTGCCCCTGGTTATAACCTGTCAAAAGAATTTGAGGGTTAGGAAATTTCAAAAGTTGATTCAGCTTTACATTTACGAGTAGGGCTGCACCAACTGATTATTTTTTTTAACAATGAATCCAATAACTGATTTTTTTGCGTGTTCTTACCATCATCTTATAAACAGACACATGAAACGCTCTGTAATATGTTGTGTAATAATATTAACAATAGTAAACCATGTTTGTCAGATGCCTGATCAGAAAATTACTGGACCCCAAATGCAAAGAATTGCTGTGACATATAGATGCATATATAGATGACATATACATTCATAAACAGAAGATGTACGCCGAACAACGTTAAATGTTGCATCATGTAACATTAAGTTCAAAATGAGGACTGCACAGTTTTTTTTCTGATTTCCTAGATATTGTCGTCAAGAACTTCACATAAAAAGTTACGGTATGGGCGTCCATTAGCCAGATTATTTGTCCCTGCTTCAGTGGGTGGCCCCGGGTTTGAGTCCTGGCCTTGGGCCATTTCCACGTGCCATATCAAAAATATCAAAAAAATCAAAGATCCATATCAAATCTATTATTTTAATTTGTCCAATGGTGAAAGCCATTTTTCAATATAGCGCTTTTCCACTCTACTGACCATTCAAAGTGCTTTACAACAATTGTCAGATTCACCCATTCACACATACACTGAAGGCAAGGCGCCAACTTCAGAACCTTGCTCAAAGACGCGTTGAGATCAGAGGGGGCTGGGATTTGAACCGGTGACCTTCCCACTGCTAGACAACCCACAAAAGCAGCTAAACCTTACATTTAAATAACAAACATTGGCTTGAAAAAGAGGAATCAATTATCTAAATAAGTGGATTTTTTTTTCAATCTGATTAATCGACCGATCGTTCTAGCTCTAGTCATCATGACAGACATTACACATCTGGAGTCCAGGCGTATTTAGCCATGCCCCATCTCACTTTGGTCACTTTGGTTGTTTGCCACATGCAGTCACTTCTTCAACGTATATCACCGCTGGAAATAATTAGAGTGAATTTGTTCTAAACCTTCCATGTCTGTGGGTAGCTTTTAAATTTAATGAGGTACAAACAAAAGTAGTGAAACAATCGCACATGTGCTGTTCTTCCCGTGTTCCCACGCGGCCATAAACAAAGCAGAGTTAAATGGAAAAACTGCTTAGAACTCTGACTGCAATTACTGTAGAGCCCTGAGCATGTTACAGTGCGTGCTCATTGTATCTCACTCTGTAACTGACACCTCACTGCTAATTGTATTTCTCCTTTTTTCAGTGTAAATATTCATATGTACGAGTCTGGGCCTCATTACACTATAAAGAACGTCTGAGAACCACAAGTTAAGTTGGAAAACTTTCCAGCTTTCAATGTTCAAAACACAGTTCTGACATTTTTGATCATGAAGAGTCGTCAAGCACTTCCTTATATACAGGATTTTTTGCACAGTAATTTAGTAGGGATGCACAATCTCACATGGTAGAGACTGATAAGTCAAGCTGAGGTTGGTAACATATTTTTCATTTAGCAATTATTCCATAGTAACCTTTCAGCATAATGTAAATCCACTGATCAGAGGTTAGAGCATCAACCTCATTTCCATGCACAATTTCGCAAGGAAATGTCTCTCTTTGACAGTGAACACTTTGTTTACTTCAATTCATTCATTTCTAGGATGCTTTTGTCCCAATCCCTGCAATGCTGAAGAATCACCCCTGACAATGTTTCATTTCCTATAACTTCTTCACCAAAAATGCCCGCCGTTATTAAGCCATTTAAAAGCTTTTGTTTTGAAGCTGCATTACAAGAAACATCTCTTTTTCAACCGCAGATACTAAACACGACTCCTGACACAGTAAAACACAGCAGATGTCTGTAAGTACAAACAGGACAAGAGAAACTAAAGAAATGCTGTTAAAAGCTACAAATGTCCTGAGATTTTAGGGGAGATGGGTGCCTGTTATCAATACTTAATATTTGTTCTACTGTCTACTGCAGCTAAAACTACAAAACTACTGACCAGCGGCCAAACGTGCTGCAGCCCTGAGGGGTGGAAGCAATACAAATGAAATGTTGAAAATGGAGCTGGTAAAAATGCATGTGACACGAAAAACAAAATGATGAATACATTCAAATGTGTTAATTTAAAGCTGATTTGATTTAAAAAGTCAGGTTTTGATGAAAAACCATCAAGTAACAATTACTATACCACGACACAAATGTGTAATTTATCATTTATTAAAACTAACAACAATACATTTCAGTTGGATCAATGAATCAATGAATGAACTCACATTTCATCACTTTAGCTTTCGATTCGTAAAAATAACTTCTGTTTTTGTCATATTTTTTTACTGTCACCCTCGGGGACACCTTCCTTAAACAACAGATGACATTTGTGATTTGAATGATTGATGGTGAATGTTAAAGGAGGTAAATGATAAAACAGTTTGAAATGAATCAAATCACTCTAATTTGACTCACATCACCAGGATCTACAGCAATGACATGTGGTCAGGGCTGGGTGATAAAAAGATCTCAATAATTTTTTTGATAAAATTTTCCACGATAACGATGATAAATGCATAAAGTTTATTTTCAATCAGTTTTTTTTTTTAGTCCATTTTCCTCTTCCTAGAAAACACTATACCAACAGCCAATCACACAGCAGAGAAACAAGTGCATGTGGAAGACACATGTTTCTTGCCCCTCCCACTCACAACAACTCAGAATGAGCGGTCCGACTTGTAAAAACCGAGCGTGAGGAAACTGACAAAGACAAAGAAATTTAACTGAAGAAAGGTCATAGCACTTTGCTTATTTGCAAAAAGTCCTCCTACCCTAAGTCTGACAAATGACAAACCAGCATTGGTTGCAAAATGTGTCGGCAGCCACTAACCTCTGACATCACCTCAACAGGTACTGACCTAACAATTGCTGCTGCTTTTTCAGCCATTTCCCCATATGAGAAGAAACAGAAGCGAGAGAATCAAGAATGTGCAATATCACAGAACATTGAACATTTTATTATTTTCTTTAATCAACCTTATCGATATGTTATGTTATGTTATTGATATTATGTAATTATTTATTCAGAGTTTAACAAAAAGCCATTTGGTTGGTCTGGTTTGATCTGTTGAATGTTTGTCAAACCATCATTAAGCTTCTGGTTTGTTTTGGGTTCTGTCTTAATGAGAATCCGCTTAAAACTGAAAACTCAACATTATTATTATTGTTAAAGATATATTGAGATAATCATCAACATCGATTGGCAGGCCCGGATGGAGCACGCCAAGCGGCTGGCATAGTTTACAGGAACATCTGTGCCAAGTATGGGCTGGAACACCTTGGTCAAAATAGGATACACCTTAAAAGGCGGTGGATGACCAAACCATGATCCTGTGGGATTTCCAGATGCAGACCAACAAACTGGTGATGGCTAACCAACTAGACATAGTTGTGGTTGACAAACGTCAGAAGAAAGCTGTGGCGATGGGATGTATCAATCCCAAGCAACAGCAGCATCTGGAAGAAGGAACACGAGAGGCTCAATAAATACCAAGGGCTGAAAGAAGAGCTGGAGAAGATGTCGAGAGTGAAGGCAACAGTGGTCCCCGTGGTATTAGGAGCGCTTGGGGCTATGACCGCCAAACTGGGAGAGAGGCCTCAGCAGATTACAGAAATACTATGCAATATCTCGGTTTACCTCTGGTAGAGGACCTGAGCTTGGATGACGGAAGAACAACACACAAGACTTCCCGCAGAGGCAAGTGGAGGATTTCTTAAACTTTCTTCTTTTAAGAGTAAAAAAATAACATAATACTACCATAAATATTATATGCAAAACAATGTATAGCGTACAGCCAAAGCCGGCTGGAGCCATCAGAGGGGCACATCTGAAAGCTGTTGAGGTTTGTTTTCTTTTGTCAGGGTGGGTCGGTGAAAGGAATCTCCCGTCCCTCTGATATTAAGGTGCAATTATATTATATGCTGATCATAATACACCTCTATAGCTGCCAAAAAGCTGTCTGTAACTTACACATTTTCAGCGATATTTCATGGAGGCTGCAACCTCTCGCCACTCATCGCTCCAGTCTACACAAGGTCAATCCAATATTAAGCAGGGAAACAGCGTGCTGCTCTTGTCCTTCTAGCCATATATATTCGCTGATATAAATGTCCTGTTATTGGCCGAAAATGTATTGTTCCAATATATGTACTGTTCATTCCTATAATCAACTATCAAGCTGTCTTCATTGTTCATGTGTTAATTACAGACTGCAGCATACATATGAATATCATTATGAGATGTTGCTCTCATTTTTCAGCAGTAACTGACAACTACACATTAACAGATCAGTCCACATAAATAAACAACAGGAACACCATTTTTAAAGATTTGGAACCAATGCTAAAGCTTCTCAAAACTGTGTTCTGTGCTCTGAAAAATGAGCAACCCTTGACATTCAAGATGGCTCATGCAGGACTTACGTGATTCTTGCCTGCTACTTAAACGAAAAATTACCGACATACCTAGGCAATCAGCTCATTGTGGCTGCTCCTTGTTCCATAACTCCCATAGACTGTATAAACTATTATTCCCTGCACTATTGTAAACTGACCTGCTGTCAGCAAAACGCTTAAAAGGGATGTTGTAATGTAGTCGCATTCCTGATGAACGATGACGATAAAAATATTTATCTTACTGACAAACACACTGCAACTCCTGCTGCGACTCGTGTTCAGTTTCACCAGTTAAATGCTTTGAACAAGCAGCTTCAGCAGTAGAGTATGTTCTGTTTGGATGAGCAATAACTCACAGCAACATTAAGTAATCATTAATATGTAGTGTAATTTGGTGCACTGCGCGCAACACAACTTAAGCAAATACAAATCCAAGGATTTTGTAACAATTTGTCAGACGTAATGCGCTCGGACATTTTTCGCCATGTGGCAGTCAAAATCTGAACAACTGTTGTACACAAAACAGGCACAGCACACAACATGCCAAGGTACCAGAGACAATAACCAGAGACTATAACAGCTAAACCTTTGTCAAGATTGGCTGACTTGGCTCATGAATGAGAGGGTTGCCAACTTTGCTAACGAAGGCAAACATCAAGCAAGCGCAAAACACAACCCAGCCTACCGGAGGAAGCTGAACTGAAGCCAGCTGACTCTTCGGAAGCCACAAGTTGTGCGTCACGATGGAATGGAATGGAATGGAATGGAATGCGTGGAGTCGGTGCGGCGTGGGAAGGGTGGAACCAAACCAATGAAATATCTAATGGGACGTATTCTTGGATGCAAAGTCAACACAAAGGTGATTTTTTGTTGGGTTTTTTTTTTTTTGTTTCTCAAAGAAGCTCAACAGAGGCGCACCCGAACCATCTTAATACAAGACACTAATATTGCTCTCCATTCAAAAGTCCAGCTCCACATGTGTCTGAAACCTTTTATTCAGCAATGCTACCACTTAAGACAAGAAAAAGCCACTCTGACTCTCCTGTCTCTTGCCTCCACACTGTCCCTTTTTTCTCTTCCTCGCTTCCAGCAGCATTCTCTTTAGTCACTTGACCTCTGTCATGGTTGCCCACTCGTCTGGCCTCGGTTCCCTTTCCGGCCCCAGACCTGGAAAACATCCATCTCCTGGTGATCCAAAGCTCCTGTGATAGTGAAACATGCTCTAACTCTAACTCTAACACAGCATTCAACAAATAAGCAACGTCGACAAGTATCTTTTCTTGTTCTCAGTCCTGCAGCTGAATTAAAAGCAATAATCTTTAAGAATTCTGCAGTTCCACAATACTGTCTTTTGAATTGTTATTTGGTGTTGTTACTGAATAAAAAGACATTTTCCAAAAGGGTCTGGTGTGATTTATGCGTGATAGGTACACAGTGGGGTTTGGTTAACGAGATCCCATCAACCTGTGTGCAATTTTTGTTAAAAAAAAAAAAGAAAGAAAAGAAAAACCAAATACCTACCCAATGAACAGATAGTGGAACAGCTAGATTAATTACACGGTGGGGACAGTTTTATCACTCTAGCACCCGTATATTCAGGCATATTAAGGTTGTAGACTGGCCCTAACTACCAATCAGAGAGGCATCGCACCACCAAAATGAAACTCTAATCAGCACAACCAGAACATCAGTCATGATATTAAAAGCGGCTTTCCAATGGTAAGCTCAGAGTACAAAAACATTATAAGGGTTGACGACATTAAGTTAAAGATTTTCAATATCCTACATTCAGTTGAAGATCTTAATGTGGCTTAATGTTTGCATTGGTATCTGTTGCATAACTGTATCGTATATTTGGTAGCTTAACATGCGTTTAAAGTTTGTGAAGAACTCCCAGATTCAAAACTCATCTCATGATCCTAACCCGTTTTAACTCGATGACGACCGATTCAACTCCATCTGCTCGTAAAGATTGTGAGATGCAGATGGTTGGGAGAAAAATGAGCGAGTTCACCCTGAGTTTATGTATTGCCAAGCCACTTCCAAGGTCAAAGAATAACTTTCACATTTAATTTCAAAAAGCTCAAAATATAACAGAATACAGAATGTCTTTCAAACCAGACAAGCATACACAAGTACTTGTGAATTCAACACAGACCAGTTTCTAATTGGTGGGTCACAGTCTGTCGAATCAGAGCAGCTTTTGAACACAAACAGAATCGTGGTCTATTAATTCATTAGCTGATCAGAACAGTACTTTAATAACTGTTTCAGTGTAAAGTCATTTACAAAATGTTCTGACACATGTTCTGACCATAACTGATCAATAAATCTGTGAGTATTTTTATTTCTATTTTCAAATGAAATAACTTAAAGTTACAGCCCTAATTTTGATACCGTATATTATTTGGGCAAATATGTTGCACAGCTGTTTGTGTTCACACATTTAACAATGATGCATTTGAAATCTTTGGCTCATGTGGAATTTCTCTCCATTTCTTAAAGGGGCACTCCGTAGTTTTGGGGATGAAATGCTGATCAGAGGAGAAAGACCTTTCTGCCTAAACAAACTAAATAATGAAACTATCTTTGTTTTCATGAATAGATTAAAGAGACAAAGTGACCTCAAAGGACAACACAATTTATACTGTTCAACTTTGTTTATATATGGCGGACCCCGCCACCTCTCTGGCTTCAAACGGTGTTCTGGGACCTTATTTTCCCCTGAGACTGGCTTGTTTACTCACTTATGGAAAGAAAATTACCCCATCATCAATATCGCAAATATTAAAATGGATCGGTTTGAATTTCTTCTCCCTAAACTACAGTGTGCCCTTTGATGTGACACCTGAGGTTAAACTCATATCAATACACCTCTCGCGTGACATCACCAGCAGGCTGACAGCTGTGCAGAGAAATACATGATGAGAAAACGCTGCATAATTCACACAAGTGGAAGTCGTGTGGCCCTTTCCTCCTGAAACATCGCTGCAGCAACAGCAATGAGCAGCGAAAACATGTCCACCGGAGGACAAATGGAGCTGATTCACAGTGTGACTGCACACACACACACACACACACACACGCTAGCCCTGACACAAGTTTCCATTACTAAGAGAGGCTAGGGCTGTACAACATCTGATCCAGAAGATATACAGACCTCCAGATCGCCGTGATTCTGTTGATAACAACGATTGCCCGAACAGGGCCAGTGTGCGCTGGAATGCACTTTTATCGAGACTGAATCATGCTGGTCATCTGCTGTTTTTTTGTTTTTTTTGTTTGTTTTTTCACCCCCACCAACCACCGGAGGAGGCTGAACTGAAGCCAAATGACTCCTCGGAAGCCACAAGTTGTGCTTCATGATGGGAATGAAGAGTGTGTGTGTGAGTGTGTGTGTGGAGTCGGCGCCGTCAGTGCGGCGTGTGCGCAGGGTGGAACCAAACCAATAAAATATCTATTAGGACGTTTTCTTGGATGAGAAGGCAACACAAGGCAACCCGCGATTTTTTTTTTTATAATTATTATTTTTTCTCAAAGAAGCTCAACAGAGGCACACCGGAACCATCTTAAACACAAGGACCCAGTCAAAAAAAAATCATCATCTAGCTTCTTCAGTCGAGGGGAATAATAATTTTAAAAAATAAATGTTTACCTGGACGGTTGGCAGCCGTGGACTGCCGTGTCGGGCTGTCTCCCTCACTATTGTGTCTGCTGTGTGGAGGCTACAGACAGGAATGTGTCTGACTGACCGTGCTGCTGCATTCCGCTACGACAACGCACAGCAGCTCTCAGACACATGCGCGCGCGCGCACACACACACACACACATTGGCGCGCGCAGTCATGAAGCACAAAGTAACACCCGTGTCCGTTTTCGTTCTGCTGCTCCGTCTGCAGCACTGACCTTCTACCTGCGGATCAGACGAGCCAGACGAGTCCCTGTCTTTACGCGGCGCTACAGCCCCGAGTTCTTCATGTTTGCCTAATTGAGCAGCCCAGCGGCCGGTGACTCTTGGAAACTTGCCTGTACTGCCCGGATCCTGTTGCAACTTGGTCATAGTTTGAAGTCGCGGCGCATCGCGATCGTTTCTGAAAAGTAATTGAGTCTCCAGGGGTGTGAAAGTACACAATCCAACTGTTAACTCTAAACAGAGGAGGTGGAGGAGGGGAGATGGCACATCTCTGTCTTGACTCCTCGGGGCAGTCTGTCATCAGTCCTCATGGGGACAATCAAATCCTTCGGTGCCCCGCCACGCCGCTCTCCTCCGGTGTGCTGTCCGTTTTGAGGCCTCTTCCAAATGGCCCAACACAGTCAAGTGAGCATCAACTAAAACCTCCTCCTCCTCCTCAGTCTGGGCTCCACCCTGTGTTTTTCAAAATAAAAGTGTCCCAACAAACGTCAGTGTCTCCAGTCCTGGAGAAATAAGAAGACGTCTGATCTCAGTGGTTTAAAAAAAAACTAAACTAAAAAAATAAAAGAAACACTTGGACTTGACACTCCTGCAAGGTCATTTCTTCGTCATAATACAACACAGGGTTGCACAATGAAATGAGCGTTTATGAAATCGAACTTTGTTACTTTGGTAACAAATTACAAAACATGTTTGCCGATATCAATACAGAAATATACATAAACATGTGTTTCTCTTGCAGCATTCCGCAGAATCAGACTTTAATTGTGGCGGTGGCTGTCCAGCAGGGGTGCCATAGAGCATGTGCACTAGAGACTTCCGGTTTAGAGTCAATAATTTTATTGGCAGCTCCTCTGGATATTGTTGGACCAAATTGCCCAAATTCTGACAGTAAATCGAGCAATTTCTTCGGTTGTTGTGATGCTTTTATTAGCATTTTACAGACGTGTCTTTCACATTGCTAGCTTTTCAGAAAAACTCTCCAGTGCATCACGTGACAATGTAATTACACCACTCGGCCAAGACAAACGCTGGCTTCAAGCTCTTTGCAGGGGCCTTGAGCTCGACATTGAGGCCAGCCGTCTTCTTTCAAGATGAACTTATGGTCAAGTCAACATGTGTTAAATAGTCCTCTGCCTCTTCTTCGTCTGTCTTACCGGCAAATTAAAAACACCACCATCCACTGTATCGGAGTATAAAACATCATGCAATTCACTGTCGGCTGCACTGTCTTGAGCGAGTGAGAATGTGACATGCAGCTCCACAAAGAGAAAATCAATACATATTGGTAAAATGTTGATACTGTGGCGGACCGCCACAAATGAAACAATGTGTGGGAAACACTGGGATGATAATGTGGACTGCATCTTCATATGAAGAGTTCCACATCCGGGAAACACTGTCCATTAACTTTTACTGTGTGAGAGCGCCGAGCATCTGTGTTATAAACAAAGAAGTCCATCTCTCCTCGTCCCTCTGTAGTCCTGTCTCTGTCAGCTCAGAAGACAGTCCATGTGAAGAGTGCAACAGCTGGATCTGAGATGCTATTGGGGAGAAAGTCTGCGTGGGAACATGAGTCTGTAATTTCATGTTGTTTGTCCAGCCTGAGTCCTATTTTATCTATTTCCTTTTCCTGTGACCAGACATTAGCCGCAAGCAGCCTGAAACCAAGATGGATAAGCATGGCTCTCATTCTGACTTTCTTCCTCCGTGGGTCAGTCCACTCAGGTAAAAGTTTGCTGCTCTTAATCCAAAAAACCCTTTCTTCTTAAATGATGACGACAGTATTTCTGCCATAACCAGTATGTGTTTCAGTTATAAGCTGAAAACATTTCAGTAAAGAAAACTCAAATGTAGCTGGCTGCCTCATCCTCATGTGCCACCATTGCCATAGCAAAGCCTCAAATACTATTACGGGATTCTCCATATTGTATTTAAAGTATTTGTCAGAAATGTTCCCCATGTTTAGCAGAAGCTCGAAACTGGTCTGAAGCTGAGTGACCCTACTGCTCCAATGAGTGTTAACTGATAAAGCCCAGGAAGCACTCTCAGTTTTGAGTGCTACAGATAGTAGTGGCTATCAGCTGGTTAAAAGTTGCTGTCCTTAAGGCATATGAACTGGTACTTAAAGCGTATCGTCAGCGGTTCAGATCTCTTAGGAAAGAGGTTTAGGGTTCCTACATGGAATTTGCTCATGAGTTATCTACTCAATTCAGCCATGACGTCAAAAACTTAGGAGAATTGCAGGAACTGGCTTTGCTTGAGCAGTTTAAAAATACTCCATCTGATCGTGTTGTGAGTTACATCACTAAACAGAGAGCAAGCAAGGCTTCTGATGCTGCCAAACTGGTCAATGAGTTTGTCTTGACCTATGAAAGTTTTATGGTGAGAGCCGGGGTCGTGGAGATGATGGCAGCAGTGAGAGCATTGTGACAAAACAAAAAAATAAATAAAAATGTAGAAAAATTACAAATTAAATAAATAAATCAAAATAATGAAATGAGATTTACTATAGAAATAAGTGGAATTGTAGGCAAACAATGGCTTCAGCACTGGTGGACATCATGGAGAACCCTCACATGGACACAAGATAGGACCTTATACTGAAAGCTCTGTGTTGGACACTGGAATGATGAGGGGAACCTCAACATATCTCTGGTTCCCCAAGAACGAATTATCCATTATTGGACATGGGTTTCTGTACAGACTCAGAGCCGACTCTCCCTCTGCTGCTCATACAGTCAGCACAGGAATCTCTCTTGGAAAAATACAAGAAAAAATAGAGTCATATGCAAGGGAACAGAGAAGCCACAAAGAGGTGCTCAAGCCCCCTTTAACGTTTTATTCAAAAGACATCGCCACGCACTGCGATGAGCAAGTGAAACAGAAAAAAATGGATAAGCAATTCAACTTCATTCGTGATCAATTTACAGCCAAGTTAAACAGGCGTTTGAAGTGCCACCATCCAGAACTATTCAAAGAGATAAAAGAGGTCTTAAGTCCTATGGCCCAAGATGTCAATCGCCTACAAGTTGAGGTCAGGAAGTGCCCCCAACGTGTATACTGTACCAATATGTCCACTGTGAAGGACCAAAGGCTTCGTATGTCTGCACTGGCCAATGCCTCAGTTCAAACCTGTCCTGCAAAGAGCCAACCAACCCTTTGCCAGCGGCAATGCCTGCATTACACAATGCATGATGGGATGACCAAGGCCCCTGTCTTCACCCAATGACACTCCCATTTCAGGGAGTTTGGAACACATATTCATGGGGAACTGTCCTCTTAAGCTACAGTTCCCAAGGAGGACAGCTCAGACTTGTTATTGTACTTGGAGAAGAGCAAAGATTTTCTGTCTCTTAATCCACTAGCTAATAATGAGTTGATGGTAACCCTCATCCTGTATGGTACAGCCAGGAATTGGTGGGATGGAAGTACACATTCTTAGACAGACTGGTCCAAATTCCTCTTCCTGTTGGAGGATTATGAGGATGGGCTGGCAGAAAGACTGTGAACATGTGATCAAGGTGAAGATGAGAGTATCAGGGACTTCGCTTAGATGTACCATTCTTTGTGCTGCCACTGGAAGCTTGACATTACAGAAGAAAATGTCATGAAAGTCATCCTTGAAACGTCAAACCTCAAATGGCGAGCCAACTGTGAAGTAGGGTGAGCACAGTGGAGGGGCTGGTCGGGCTGGGACAAGAGATAGAGAAAGACAAAATGAGCCAGACACATTATGACCAGTGGAAAAAAACATCTAGACAAAGTGGAAACAATTCAAATAAACTCTGTCCCCTCTCAAACACCACCCTCGTTGATATCAGCACACCCCGGCACTTTTTCTAAGGTATGTTGCTGGAGGCGAAAAGGAAGCCATCCTCCTCCTGCATGTCCAGATTTTAACCAACAGAAGAAACGCAGACCTCCCACCACAGCACAAGGCCAACCACATCAGTCATGGAGGGCTGAGACTAGTCAACCCTCTGCTAATGCTCTTGGCCCCACAGAGGGTTAGGCAACGGCTTCTCCTTCTTTCCAAACCTTGTTGCTGCCTATGGATATGATGCCGCCTCTGCCCTTGGCAGTCTAATACCAAAGCAGTTGAAGGTGCCTCTCACTGTCAGTTCCTGGAGAGGAACTGCCATTTTGGACACTGGATCGTCATATAATGAACAACTATGGAACAGCATCAAAGCATCAGAAACCAAACTGAACCCACAGACAGGCATTCCCTTATACCTGGCACATAGAAAATTGGAGCACCCTCTTGGATGGACTGATGTGGGGATGTACCTGCATGGAAAAACATGGTCAGTACTCATGGTTATGCCGTCTCCTCAAGCACTGCAATCTTTGTAGTGCTGGGGTTGGACTTTGTGTTTTACAGTGGTAGACAAATTGATGTGGCAGGGGGCTCTTACTGGTTTCACGAGGAGACGGGGAGGTCCTTTTTCCTAACCAATCAATCCAGCACATAAGGAGGAGGTGGCCTAGCCTAACGGTGTTGCTCTCTACTTGGCAAATTTGCCTTGTTCCATACAATCTTCTTCACCAGAAGCGTTAGACCTACTGGAAAAAGCAGCACAAGGCTCACACCTGGAGGGAGAAATGAAAGAAAGCCTTAGAGAGATGCTGCAGTACAATAATGATGTTTGTACCAAGTAGAACACACTGGTTTGCTCAAACACAAAATATTTCTGACTGATGATATGCCGATAAAATGGAAACCTTATGGTCTTTCACCACCGAAACAAAAGGTGTTAACAGAGCTTCTTGACGAAATGTTGGAAAGCATATGATAGAACCTTCCCCAGTGGTGATCGCCTCTAGGAAAAGTGGAAAACCCAGATTCTATGTGGTTACAAAAAACCAAATGCCAAGACAGATACAGATGTTTATCACATCCCTACCATCCAGGAAAACCTTGAGTCCCTTGCTGGAGCCACAGTCTTCTCCTCCCTGGATCTTAACAGAGGATGCTGGCAAGTGGAAATGGATCCAGATTCCCAAGACTGCTTTCATCTGTCCATACAGTCTATACCAGTTCAATGTAATGCCCTTTAGCTTGAAAAATGCCCCTGCCCCTATCTTATGAATATGGAAAGGGTGCACTAGCTTTGTGTGCTGCTTAAAAAGTGGTTGAATATTTCTCTTAAAGCCAATATCTAAAAAGATTTTTGCTTAAACATTTCTATTCCTTTTTAAGGATATCAATATTGATACTGATATGAGATGAGTAACCAGTGCATGGTAATATTTCCTCAGATTGGTAAGGAGTCCATCCACAACATCCTAATCTTCACACTGGCACATGCTTTTGCCATTTCTGAGGGAAATTTCATATGTGTCCAGAGATGATCTGAACGCGAGCACTGAGAACATTGTTTGTGTACACTGAAAAGGATTTTGAGCTGAAAATGAAAATACTTAGAAGCGCCTCTTCCATCGTAATTGTGCTTTTACGCAAAGGTTTGACTCGGGTACATTCACAAAAAAAAAAAAAAAAAAGCCTAGGTTGCATTTTGGCGAGAGTTTCACTTTAAGACTTGATCAGTATTCATTGCTCATGGGCCCTGTTTTATTTCACTCAACAGGACACGGACACTGAAGCCAGCCGGTCCGTGGAGCAGTGTGTGATGTGGTGTGTGTCCTGAGGGAGGATGGTGCCTGACCCAGAAGACATCCGTTTCCTGACTGGAAGAAATGGAGATCCTCAGTGAAATGGGGTGCATTGCCTTATTTGGATGCTTGATTTGTTTGGACTGATGCTCATCAGAGCTCAGATGCACATATGAAGTTATCAGTTACAGTTGGTGATCAGTGCTTACAATATTTAATTTCATTTTGATACAGTTTACACTCGAACCCCATTACGTTTTGTTTCTTGTTTTTTTTAAAATTATGTCTCCACAATAGTTAAGGACATGTTCTAGTGACGTATTTCTGTAAAGTGTGATATAGTACAGATACATTAAAGTGTTGTGGGGCTTAAAACATTAATAGGGAATTTGGGTTGGGTTGAATGTTTGACCAAATGGCACTGATCTAAGAGCCTCTTGGATGACATTGTGCAGGACAGTAAAGTGCAAGTTTTACATGGCCTCTTGAGAGTGCATATGGTGGGTGACACGGTCCACATTTCCAGCAACGTTTCCCATCCTTTATCCACCTTGCCATCTGACCAGAGCGGAGTTTCTTGAACTCAGTGTAAGAGTTAAGGAAATATTCCGCTGGTCTTCCTTTAGACTTGGCAGGGACAGGCTCTGTTGGACTGGAACGCTCATCCTTTAGCAAAGGGTACTGATGGTGATTTCTCATTGGGGGGTGTATGGGCCACTGCTCCCTCTTTACTGCCTTGGGTGCGTAAAAAGCTGCAGCACAACTAGACGTCTGTTTCGCTTGGGACTTGATGCCAAGCCAATCTGCTAAATCAGGTGAGTGTAGGTGCGGTCGGCTCCTGTCTGGAGGATGCCACGGCTGATACAGTATTCTACAAATCCGTCCCTGTAGCTTGGTGATACTTAACACAGGAGTCGATCAACATGCAACAGAAAAGCTCATACCTGTTCTGCCCCTCCAGTGTTGCTATACTTAATATACTGTATATACTGCATATGTATACATAACATTTAGTAGTATACTTATAGTGTGCTATTTAAAGTGACCCTTGGAGTATACTGATGATAAATTACTAATGAACTGATCCTTCTGAGGCTCAGTCTGGTGCTACACGTTTAACGAAGAGGTCTGTAATGTACGGAAATATCACTTTAGATCACAATCACTACACAGCGTGGTCTGCTTCCATGTCGTTTGCAGAGAATCTGATCATCAAAAAAATGTCAGATTTCCCCTTTTCTCAAACTCTGAGGTTAAAATGTATCTTCCACTTACACATGAATAACATTTGCCAACATAACAGTCATATAAAATGTAAATATCAGCAGTGATAGCCATTTCATCCCTATCACTACAAAAAATTCACCATTGCCTGATTAGGAATATAAATTTTAAAAATTGTTGTTGCATTTTAAAAGTATTTTGTTATACTAACTGTGGTGGCACAAGGACTTTGCCGCGCTTCAGTCTTCTCCTAAACCTTGTTAGTCTCAGATAATCTGTTTAATATTCTTTCACCAAATTCAGTTAAAAACTGCACTTATATAGAATGTGCTATGAGGCATACAAATGCTTTTACTGAAAAACAAAACAAACCAATATTTCCACAAGTGACAAGATATGACAATAGACCGTTTTTTTTAGCACCGCACATATTGGTCAAGCTCCACCTTAGCACTGGCAGGGGAGAATCCTGACCTGACCTTGACAAATATGTGTGTTTTGCTGCAATATTCCCCCATCTTATACAAGGAATACACATGATTAAATGTGCTACAGTATAACAATGTCACCAAACTCACTTCTTTAATGTTTTGTGTTCCATTGTATTTGGCATCATTACTTGATGGTCTGTAGTCTACCCAATTTGTTAGAGTGGATGGGAATGATTGAAACTGAGAAACAGCGATCCAAGATTTCAAATCAGGAAGCCTACAAAAAATCAATTGAGTGCATACCTAACAGCTTTAAAGTGAAATGTCTTTTGTTTTTGTGTTGCTCTCTAGGAGTCATGGGTAAAATTTGAAGAAAACTGGCTATTTGTCTCTACCTAGTGGATGGCCAGTGATGTCACACAGTATCAACCAAGTCTCACACTGACTAGGTTTAAGGTAAGATAAGACCGGACTTTATTGAGCCTACCTGGAGAAAGTCAGCTGTTACAGCAGAAAGGGATAGTAATACAGATGAAACAAGAAAAAGCAACACAATGCAATTGAAAAATCCAATCTTGCATCCACGCCATCACTCATAAACCACTACCATAAAAAACCTTTTACTGGAATGAATGAATGATTGCGCTTGTGGGAGAGAGACCCTAACCCTAATTTATAAAAAAGGTCTGCAACGAATCCACACATGTTTTTTTGCATGCACACATACAAGATGATCTACATACACCAAAAAAAATTCAGCTGATTTATAAAACCTGGCGTTTCCTTTTTAAAAAAAATCCCAAATCAACTTGGAAATACCCACACACTGATCAGTCCCTTATCCACACCAAAATTCAACCATAGCTGATCAGTGTAAAGTGATGTATGAATGTCAATGCATGGAAATGAGCCCGCTGATCAATGGTTCTTAACAGTGAATCACGGCCACAGCCGAAATGTAGACCAGGGAATTGTCCCATGTCCTCTGGCAGTGAGGAGGACAATGAAAGACCATCTGACTCCACTCCGTCTGTCACTGCGGTACTTACAATTTTACTACAGATCAGACTGACTTACCGAAATGATAGCAACTGTCAGTGTTATCCCCCACCCTGAGATCCTGTTTGAAAATGGAGGTTTGACATGTAAACACTATTTATCTATTAAGTTTAGTTACGGTGAACTCGGCCTGCACCATGATTCACTTCAATTCAAAATACTTTATTTGTCCTGTGGAGTAGTTATGCACAGACAAAAAACAGGACTCATGATGTGGATATGGAGCGTAATGACTGTGTGATACCATTAATGGCTTTATTTTGGATTTGATCATTTTTATAATCTATATGTGGATGAAGTTAAAAGGTACCAGCTGATGTTTTGAATAATATATTTGTTTGGAATGAGAGCTGACACATACAGGATGTGCTCATTTATGCTTTTTTATGCTTATTTACACAAACAAATGGGACATATTCTAATTATACGTGGACTTGTGTGGATTTGTCCCTCTACCATGGGTAAGTAACCTGTTTAATATATATATACATTCTTTTAATTTATTAACTGATTTGCCAGCTGTTACGAAAGAGCTATGTTGCAGTTTACCTGTTGTTTTTGTTGTTGCTGTTGTCCTAGCCTACTTTTATTTTTTTTTAGCTAGAAAACATTAACCAAAACAAAGTTGGTGCAGTTTACAGTCCAGTCCAGATGAGAGAAAAAAATAATGTTGTGTGTTTTAGGTTTCACATTTCAATAATGTAGTAATTCTCCAAATTATTCTGTATATTTCAGTGTCTGGTTGGAAGAGGAGAATAATAGCCTTAGTTCTTCTTCTTGCAAGACTGCGGAGGAGGGGTGGGAGGAGGAGAAGGATCCTTGACGGGGTCCATTCACCAAGCCAGCACTGGCGTCCTCAGGGGGATTTCTATCATCTTGTGGCTGAACTGCAGCTGGACAGCCATCGCCACCGCCATTATTTCCAGATGAGCGCAGAGCAAATGGATGAGCTCCTGTTAGTCATTGGCCATGAACTCAGCAGACAGTCTACCAGCCACAGAGCTGCCGTAGACCAACTAAGTCCCTGTGTTCATTTATCTAATAGGACGCCCAGGCTTCTGGGAAAAATGGAACTTCCCAAACGGCCTGGGAGCGCTTGATGGAAAACATCAAGAGACCCTACCCTGGACAGAATCTCAGCCACAAAAAGAGGATTTTCAATTACAGACTCTCGAGAGCGAGGCTTGGGGGGGTTGAGAATGCTTTTGGCATTCTGGCAGCCCGGTGGAGGAGAGATTTTTCCATCGCAGGATTAACCTTGACCCAGAAAATGTGTACACACTTGTGATGGCTGCCTGCAACCCTGCACAATTTCCTCCTTGACCCTAATGGAAATGTGAGGCTGCTGGACGAGGCGGAGGAGGTGGGGAGACACATGGCACCAGTGAGACACATGCATGCATCAAAGGG
Organism: Sparidentex hasta; assembly: GCA_030272975.1. Taxonomy (NCBI): domain Eukaryota; kingdom Metazoa; phylum Chordata; class Actinopteri; order Spariformes; family Sparidae; genus Sparidentex; species Sparidentex hasta. The sequence continues at coordinate 32,788 of JARJLU010002521.1, read as the reverse complement.
AGCGCTTTGCTACTTTCTTCACCTCCCCCGAGGGGATCGTGTCCTGGCAGGACAAAATGGTGTAATGACCTAAAAGACATTACTGTGGACAACTGTAAATGTCTGTAAATATTTCCTGTATTCACCTGGTTGGAGGTTTCTTGTTTTTGTAAAAATGCAAATAATTGTAAAAATATCAGTGACTGGTCCTGGAAATAAAAGGTTTGAAAAAAAAGTTTGCTTGAGAAATTTTTCAAGCCGACTTCACAACATTTACAAGTGTGAAAGTAACACCCTCCAGTGAAAAGAGGTCAAGACCAAGGCAAGGTAGAGGGCAAGTACAAGACATCCCACCACAGAAACTACTCTCTCAAAACATTTTACAATAGAAATAGATGGTTAAATTAGTTATAACTGAACTTTAAATTATCACAAAAGGCATATCCTTGGAGGTAGAGGACCTCCATGTCATCTGCAACAGTACTCTGACTGCTGTTGATAATTTGGTTGGAGATCACCTGTAGTCCAGTTTTTGTTTTTCCTCTGGTTCATTTAGGGTTAGATTATTTAGTTTATTTTCCTTTTTGATAATTTAAAGGGGATGGCTGGGTGCGATGGCCCACTGCATGCCTGGCTCAGTGATTTCCCCCTCTTTTGTTTATTTCAGCTGGGATCTCCATCCTCTTTTGGTTGGTACTTCGTTTGAGCTTCTTTGATATAAAATACATTTGTCATTTGTCATCCGGCTGCTGTGGCCACCAAACAGTATGTCTTTTCTCACCCTCACTTCACTGACCTGCAGCTTGGAGATTACAAAGAATAACATCCGTTATTCCAAGACTCTCCTTATGTTCACGTTGAAACCTGATTTTACATTCGGTTAGTATTTTAAAACCCTTATAGTGTGAGCAATGGTCATACTAACAGGGTTATACCTAATTTAACAAGGCTAACGAGGCGTCAGCTAATTTGAGTTTTAATGTTAACGTTTTGATAATTCCCCTAGTCTGGTACGACGGACTACCACTTTCATCAGGTAAATGACAAACTGTTACTATAGTGCTCTCCCTCTACAGCAGACTGATATATTCCTGTGGTACCACTGCATCTTTCCAATAAAATCACAAACAGATTGCTGGCAGGAGCTTGCAATTATTTTGCAAGGATTAAACTGCAAATCAGTAATGAACCTGGCAGGAGGAGGGCGGGTTAGCAGGGAGTCCTGCAGTGCGCCTGGGAGAAACCAGACAATGGAGCTAACGGCTTTCAAAAGAGTTAAACACACAGCAGGACTGAGGGTGTATATTCTGAAGAACATTTGAGTGTTACACAGTGAAATGCTGTACAATGTGACAACTCAAATTTCAATTTAAAGTTTGGAGGATAAATTACCAAGTTTGGAGACACACCACTGTACATTTGACAAAAACTAGAGTTGTGTCAAAACACCTATAACAAAAGTCATTTCTGAACAAAACTTAATGAATGTTTTAGTGACAAAGTAGTTTGTGTTCCACTCATTCATCACAGAAACATGAGAGCTGTAACACTAACTGGAACTTCTGACCATGAATGTATATGTTTTGTGTCCATCTTAACTTTTAGGGCTATGCTTGAAAGTGAGACTTCTCAGATCATGATAACTTTGAATTCTGTGCATCTTAAAGATCCATAAATTATTTAGAACTTTATTTGTTGTAACCTGGAATGGTATGCAATATTAGTACATTTCATGGGTTGTTCCACTTGAAGGTGATCCATCACCATGAGTTATATCCTTTTATACGTTCTTGGAAAAAAAAAAAAAATCATCAACACAGTCAAAATTTCAGCAGACAATTGAAAATGAATGACACTGAAGAGGTTGAGTCCAGAGAAGGAAATGTGTTCAGTTTCAGCAATAAATGGGCTCTGGTAGGATCGATGTCGCATAGTCCTGTTCCATGGAGAACTCTGCTGGCTGCCAGTGACAATCGATTAGAGCATCGTATAGTTCCTCACTGAGCTCCATGAACTTCCTGTTGGCCTCAACCACATCCACCTCCAGACTGGGATCTGAAACACGAAGAGTTTGACAAGAGACATGAGACAACGGAGGGTGGAAACAGTCCAAATAAGGAAAAAACAAACAAACAAAGAAATACATAAATGGTTAATGAAATATACTGAACTTCATTATGCACATGAGGGGGTGTCATTCAAAGCTAGTCACAGTACAGTAAGGCTGGACTAGTGTGATAAGTCTTACGAGAAAAAACATAACAACATCTGTTAGTTTCAGGCTCACTGAGGTGATTTAAGGTTGCCTGGAATCTAATCCTGATCATATTTTATGAAGAATACACATTTCCTAATGTGCCACGAGTCTCACTGACATATGGAGTTTCCTGATTAACAGATAGCTTTACTTGTTGATAAAGTAACTATTAACTCCCCTAACTGAATGTTAGCTGCCGTAGCTGCTAAATGCATGGATAAATGTCTGGGTAATCCACTAAGGACGGCACAATACAAACTTTTTTGGGGAAACTGGGGTTTTAAACCATCCGAAACAATCATCTTGTAATTAAACAAAAAAATTAATATTCTTCTGATGAAATGGAACTAAAAATCAAAAATGAAAAATGAACAGTTATTTGCAATCTCCAATCTGAATACCAACCTTCAAGTCCATCATCCTGAACAGCTTCAGTTTCCTAAAAAGAAAAAAGCATGTTACAATTATTTGTCTGTTAACAAAGACACATTGATAGATGTCAACAATGGCTGTCCGCTGATAGAAATTACCTGTGGTGGAGGCTGCTGTGTGTAATCATATTGCTGATAGTCGTAGCCAGTCTGGTCATAGCCCCAAGATGGGTAATACCCAGGATAGGCCTGCTGCTGATAGGGGCTGTACTGGTCGTAGCTGTTTCTGTATGCTGAGCTGGACTGCCACGACTTGTGCTCCGACTGCTGCTGTTGCTGCTGCTGCTGCTGCCTGTTCCTTAAACTCAAGAGGAATAAGACACAGCCTGTTTAACTCATCATCCAGCTAACAAAGTGTAATACATACATTTGCTTGTTGACAACAAGACTGACATTGTTGAAAACTCACTTATTTGCAGCCAGGCTTAGTCTCAGAGGTTTACCACCCAGTCCCACGGCACCCTGACATTCCTCCAATGCCCGCTTCTGCAGCCGCTCATCTGGAAATTGAACAAATCCGCAGCCCCTAAAATCAGACACGAGACAGTAGTCAAATCTTTGTGGGAGACAACAGGGCTGTTGCTCTTCTTAGCCCCCAATAGGAACCACAATCATTGTATTTACAACTACCCGCAGAGACAAGAATTACCACCTTGTGGTCCTATGCCTTCGCGAACCAGTCATGATGTTGTTTCTGCATTATGGCATTGAATAATGCCTGAACAATTTTTGCAGAATATTATGTTGTTCCAATGAAGTTGTACACCATGAATTGTCACTCTGTGTAGTCCCGTCACATTGCTTTGTGGGTAATTTCTCTTTTATTTGATGAGTGAAGGATCTGTTTAGTTATGAGACTGTGAACCCCCATCGGATCGACACGCCCCCGCTCCGTTCCTCTGGCTTATTCATTCACACAACTACAGGCCGCCTCTGCTGTGCCTCTGATAATTCCTCCGGAGGCGCATCAATGCCGATGTGAAATTTCACCCCTCGCCGCATCTGAAACTTTCACACAGAGGATGATGCGGAGTATCGGCGCATGATTCCTGCACTCAAAGGGCAGAGTGAGTGGGGCTACTACCCTTTGGAAGTCTCTCCCAGCAGAGATCTAAAAACCTTGTAACCTTCACGGTGCGTAGGCCGAGACTTTCCCATGTAAACAAAACCACTTTGAACACATTGTGAGGAGAGTAGCAACAATGCAAGCCGACAATACATACGTACATTCGCTAAATATTTTCTCCACCTCGCGTGGTGACATAATACTCACTTGGAATTACCCATGCTGTCCAGCACCACTTTTCCACCACGACAGGAAGGGTATCGGTTGTAAAAGAATTCATAAAGCATTCCGTCGTCCACCTCTGGAGTTATATCGCCAACAAACAGAGAATACATCGGACTGCAAGAGGAAAAAAAAACAGAAACCGTTGTGGTGGAAATTTCTGTCAATAAAAGCGTAAAGTCAGATCTGTCTTTTCTGTAAGTTTAATCCCACCATCTGCAGATGGACTCACAACGCAGTCAAATTCATGAGCCGAGTGAATGAGCCCAGAGTAAAGGAGTATTCACAATTTATACACAGATAACAACAAGGTCAGGGGAAGAGACAAGCACTCTCGGCGCCAGCAGTGATTAAGCTACCCACATATGTACATACGACTATCCCAATCAGACAGGCTTCTCATCGACACAAGACGTAAAGTTAAAACTTCATGACGCATGACCTGGGACTCTGTGCGAAGCATAAAATTATCAGACATAAAACATGAAACAAGAAGGCGACTTTCTATCTGAGTTTTGGCTGGTTCGTGACTCTATTACAATCATATAGGGCAGAAGTTAGGTGTTCGTACATTTGCATAAGATATCAGTCACATGAAGCAAGTTAGATAAATATTTTTAAGAAATCATATTCAACAAAATAGTTTAAAATTCATCAACCCATAATGAAAAGGAATTTTCCCATCACACCGTTTTATATTTCGAGTGCAACCATGAAGACATATGGTCAATAAAAGATGGATTCAATGACAATTTTGTCATTAAAGTATGACCTGCTCCTCCACTTACCCAATGTCTTGTTTCCCAAAGGTGGCTCGGTTCAGCTTGAATCTTGTAGGCTGTGGGATAGAGACATTAAAGTCCAACATGACATCTTTCACAGTCTCTACTAACTGTGATAAGACAAAAACATGACAACTGCGAAAAGTAAATGCTCATCATACGGGATTGGCTCCTGGTAAGGCTTTTCCATTGATTTTGCGCAAACACCTCTCCGCCGTGGCTTCATCAGTCATCTCCACAAAGCAGTAGCCCAGGGCCCCCCTGGGTGACGACACACTGTTTAAAGTCAGAATAGAGCAACTGCAAAAACGAACAAATGCTTGTGGTTTAGTTCTTACCCCGTCATCTTGTTTCGTATGATGCGCACATTGACCACCTGCTCCCCCATGGTGGAAAAGGCTCTGGTGATAAACTTCTCATCCATGTAGGCCTCAAGCTAGAGAAGAAAATAAAACATACCAAATAAGATCTCAGGAATCATTCGATAACACTAGTTGTTGTAGTTGGCTTTCGGTTCACAAATACATGTTTTCAGGTTGAGGAGAAAGGAACGATCAAAGTGCAAATGCTGTTAAAGCCCAATTCATATTTGAGAAACCGTAATCCTACATATTTGAACAGAAAAGGGACAATTTCAACGAGCTTCCCCATTCAGACAATATCAGGCTGATCTGTTTTCACACATGGAATAAAGGTAACAAGGATCTTTAAAGAGGGTTTAAGCAGTCTTGAGTTTCTTCATGCCAATCTGGTTCGCGTCTGATAAATCAAAGTACAATCTGAGTTTGATCTACACCTGATGCCCGTTATATAAAGTGTGTGTACACAAAAAACTGTGTTCCTCTATTCCTACGCATCAAGAGGTATTTCATTAGGGGAGAAAGTGGGGTGAGAATGTGAGTACCTCACACATACACTAAACCAGTGTACACAAGTTTTCTTTGAGACAGCTGCAGCTTAAATGAAAAGGTGTACATGAAAATATGGATGCCATTCATATCGCGAATCATCAACAAATCGGGTCGTGAGGCCAGTGAAGATTCACACTTCAGGATACATCAAAAAAGTAATCAGAGTACTCTAACGTTACACATCACCCCCAGTATTGGGTTTTGAGTGCTCGAAATGGGTAAAAATGTGTGAAATCAACCTTTTACCTGTTCTTACAAACTGTACAAATGTTTGAGAATATCCAAAAAGGGGAAAATGCCAATTTAGCTCAGGTTCGACCATTATTAGCACAATGGGTTTTAAATAAGACCTGATTTGATGTGGTCTGGATTCCACTTATAAAAAGCTCCTGAAGGAACTGTCTGAACTGATTTCATCTTCGTACAGTGGCTATCAGACTCCATACAACTGTAAGGGCAGAAGCGTTTACCACATGAAAACCATGAATTAGACTTCGAGTGCTACGTGCTGCATTCCCGACGTACCACATAACTACAATTTTAATCCGTAGTGTGTCAACTACTCGATAAAATCCAGCAGACGAAGTAATATGAAAGTGCTGCTTGCTAAAGTTTTGAATTACATTACATGCACACAGCGCCTGGCGCTCACTGGAGCAGGAACGTTAACACAGCTAACGTCAAACACGCAGTCAAACTGAATCATTTAAATAAGTAATAAGCTCAAACTTACGTTCCCCATCCATAACGTACTCATGGTGCAGCGGTGGACGTGGAGTTTCTAAAGAGAATGGAGGTGTTGAATTAAAGTGAGCCCTCGAACACGGACATGCTAACTCCCGGAGAGTGGTAAAGTTCAGGGCCTACAACAATGTTACGTCGGTACGTCGCCTCAACGTCATCTTCTTCTTTGGTTTTTGCATCCAGGAAGTCGCACTACCGCCGCCTGCTGGTTTCAAAATAAGACTACATTTTCGATGTGCTCTACATCAGTGGTTCTCAACCATCACCCCTGAGTGACGAGCCTCGACCCAAATCAAGGAACATTTCAACACTTCTCAAATGTATTAAACATAACACTTAAGTAACTGTACTATTAAAACAATTCAGTCACTTATTCAAGCAATAAAAATAAAAGAAAGGGCAACTATGATAGCCAACACTGTACTATGGGGGAAAAAAACAATAACACATTCATTATGCTTCCCACCAAACTTGTTTTTTGGGATCTTATAAGTTCAGACACACCTATATTTTATCACAGCACCCTAAAATATATTATCATTAGTAGTATTGTTAGCATTTTTTATTTGGGGGTATTCTATTCCCTGCCCCATTACCGCTGAGCTCCCATGAAAGTAATAAATTAAATCAACCCCATTTTCATTATAAACAACCATTATTTAAAACACAAATAATGACTATTTTTATTGTAATGCGACTACTTCCATGTCTCAAGTGCGTCTTACCCCCAGCAGCTGTTTCAACTGCAACATAAAATCATTAAACCTAGCCATCTTTAACTTTGCATGGACATGGACATCTCTCAGGTATAACGTGAAAATAAAATCTGTTTTAGGGAATATTTAATGAATTCATAGTGGATTGATGGATGGGATAATTAATCAAAGAAGACACCTAGTGTGGGATTTATTATTATGGATTTATTTGACAAAGTCTCAAAAAAGACACTGCAGTTCAAAGCTGGATGAAAAAACTTCTGAAATGGATATGATCACATTGGAGCTCCTGCCGGGATGGAACAACAGTTAACATCTTGACGCAAGAGTCAGGACATATTAAGTGTGTCTTGTATGACATTGTCGACCCCAGATGAGGTCAAGGTGCCAGACCAAAACATAAAAAAAAAAAAAAAAAAACACTGATTTATGAGGTCATGAGCAAAAAGCAGCTCATGAAGTCAAGTCATTTACTGTGCATTGAAATTACTATTAGTTGCAGTGAATCTGCCACAGTGGGTAGGGAAGATCATAAACTTCTTTGCCACCTCTCTAGAACACCTGACTCTTCAAATCACTTTACATCCACAGCACAGGTAGAGCCAGCCACGCCTATGGTAAATTTAAAAAAAGGGGGGGCTATTTAGAACAACAACGAAAAAAAGTGTTTATTTGTTCTGTACACCAGTAGCAAGATCATTAAGATCCTGATGGGGAGCATCGTCTACCACCGAGAGACTCCCTCATCCTCTCCAGTCCCTCCGTGTCCTCAGCCCCAGCGGCTCCAGCTCCTGCTGTCTCAGCACCATCTGTCCCCACCGACGGCTAAAAGCAGCACGGCTCTGGATCGTCGTGGTCTTGGTCTCGACAGGAGGCGTCAAAGTCCTCTACATCATAGGACATCTCTGTGGTAAAAGTGTTTGTTGTGCTACATTATTTAATGATACCTAGCTGACATAGTATAGTCTGGGGTGAGTGTGTGTGCTGGTAGTAAGAGGGTTTGGAAGTTAGCACAAGGAACTGAGTGGGAACCTTTTTCTCCCCTGTTCTGGATGCATCTTTTGAATTTCCAGGGGAGGGACACACATCTGGGGTTCAGCTACACGTTAATATCGCCACTGTTTGAGGTTGAATAAAATTATGTTGAGTATCTTGCTGCATTGAGCAATAACTCGACGTTGTAATGGATCGAATGTCTGGGTGTGTCAAAATGATGTCTTTCACCTAACACAAAGATAATTGTCATCTATTCTGAGGCTTCTTTCAGCTCTGTGCACCACATGCCCCACACCAAATGAACAAAGTTAGTGACTGTTTGATAACACATTTTCCGCATTAACTTTATTCAGTGATAATATGTCAGATATTGTATTTTTAAGTCTGTATCAGTGCCCACAACTGGTCAAAGGAAACAAAACAATGAATGCAGATTTAAAGGCCCTATACACACTCACAGTCAACCCATACACAATTGAATGTTGTTGCTTGTTTAAACCTCTTCGACAAGACCTTAGACCTGTGTTCAGGTATATATATTTTAAAAAAACTGCTATGAACTTCTCCCCCACTTCTGTGTTGCCCCGTCAGGATGGGTATCTTACAACCTTTATCAATCTTATTAGTTTGTAGAGTTTGGTGACATCACAGAATTTCCAGCACAGCCACACCCGTCCAGAAGTCGCCTTAGGGATAGGCTCACGACAGGACTTTTGAAAAATCCTCACCAAATGCAGTCTGGTTGCATCATGTACATAAGGAGAACATTCACAGACGTTCCCCTCTGTGATCTCAAACCTGCGCACGCTACAAGACTTAAAGAAAGTAATGGCGCATCACGCATCACACACACACACACACGCTACAGGATATTATGAAGATTATCGTGCCAGGGGGAGTGAAGCAACACCTCACATGATCTCAAACAAACAGAGAGAGCTTGCTCTGATAACGTTAATACTTTGAGAACGAGAACAGGAGGTGACAGGTCAGTTTTATTATTCATCAGCAGTAATGTGCTGGCTAACGTTAGTCTCAAGGTGTCTGGAGGGGCAAATCTGGGGTTAAATCAGCCCGATACTGCTGAAATTTGAGCCCAGCCTTTTTTAACAGTGACGTAAAAATCTGATGGCTCTCCATTATTGTCACAGGTGCAAACTCTGAGGACGATCTACAGATGTTAGTCATTTACACACAATGCTATCAATAACCAGGTGCTGACAGCACATTGAGGAGCTCCAAACTGCAGGACTCGGAGTGCGTCTGTGTCCGCTGCGTGCCTGGTAAGGGAGGCGCCCACGCTGCAGGATTTCCTCCTGGCAAAGTGAATGCTTGGAGGATCTGCTACAAAGCTCTGGCTGGAAGGGGTGCTGGTTATTACAGTTTCCAGTGTGGCAGCGGGGCGTGTGTTTAAGAACACAATTAAACCGGTTCCGAAGAAGTTGAGGCAATGATACAATAAAGACAATAACCTCTGTGGCGGTTTCCCTTGATACGTTTGGTAATGCTCAAGTTGGCATCAAGTTTAAGTCCATGTGGAGCAGGAGGAAGGGTTGAGTTCAGGCTTGCCTACAGGCAGGTCGGTTGAGTTCAATTTAATTTCTTATACATGGTTTGTTCATATTTTAATTGTCTTATTCTGTAAAAAAAAAATGCAGTTCATATCTGCATGTTAAGGTATCCGCTGCTTTGTTTTAGTGCCCTCCTCTGTCACTGTTAAAAAACACCACACTTCTTGAGGTGTTGACGTGTAAAGTGACTGAAGTCTCTGTCAGTCTTTTCAATCCTGCCCTTGTAAATGTGTAATCTCTTAAGTTTTTTTCTGTATATTAAAATGGTATTGCGAGTTGCTTTTGAAAATTGAGTGCTATTAAAACAGGCTTCATGAGCATTAAAAGATGGCGGGTAACAACGGAATGTTCTCGACCCTCGACACAAATCTCTGCGCCCAACTGCAATCTGAGTGACGGTTTAATTAGCCAGAGTAGATGAAAACACTTGTGTGGTTGTGAAGGGCCTTTCACCCGAAGGTAAATAAAGCCTGTTGCAACATCTTTACAGATTTTAAAATGTTAAGAATTGTACGCAAATGAGGGAAATGAGCAGTAGTGTTATTGTACTTTTGGTGGATACAACAGACCACTGAAAACTGCCATCACAGACACTCACTGACAACATAAAAGCAAAAAAACATCCAAAAACCTGCGAAACCAACCCAAAGATACGGTCCGAGTAATGTAGGAAGTTCAATGTAAACCATATGAAGGAATGTGTGGAGCGCAACAGAAGACAGTAACATATGTTGTAGACGAATGACAGATAAAGAGTGTTTAACAGGGCAGTACAGAGGCAGTAGATCACTTTAGAGTCCAGACCCGAGGAAGAAGTTGGTGAAGATGACGAGGTATATGAGCCTGCTGGGCCCAGCTATTCACACTGTCACACACACACTCAGTCCATCTTCTCCTTGTGAACCAGTTTCGGGGCATCCACAAAGTCCTGTCCGTTAAACAGGATGATAGTGGCCGTGATCGCGCTGGCAGCCCCCCAGAACGTCACGTAGGCCAGCGTCTCCGTCCATGTGTCACCTGCGAATACAAGCAGCCATCGTTTATGCAAATTTTCAAATACGCAGGAAGAGCCCGGTCACCTGAAACTCTTCAGCTGAAGGCCTGTCTACACAGGTTTTTCTGAAGCCAACAGATTCATGTTCATTTTAGTCAATACAGCTGTTAGAACAGACCTTTCACTGGCACTCTGTACACATAACTGTGAACTGAGGCCTGTTTTTAGGCTTTAGGTCTGTTCTGATTATTGCAAACGAATGTTAAGGATGTCAACTTGTGTTAAATTCATCAATCTAAAATCCCTGTAATCTCATTTTAATGAATGACCATGAATCACCTTCCATATCCTCAGTAATCATGGCAGTATTTTTTGAAAGACAAGACAAAGGAGATTAAAAAAAAAAAACTCCCCTGGGGCAGTCTTGGTGAAGCCTGTGATGTCCATAAACAGCATCAGGTTGCTAAACCAGAAGATGCTTCAGGGGGAGCAGATTTCGAGAAGCAGTGCCAGTGATTCTCAGAAGGAGACCAGATTTTATAGCTGTATATATATTAAACATACATATACATACTTAGTATTTCCTTATATTTATCATTGTAATGTTTGGAGTCTATTTATATGGTCTTGACAATATTTGCAAGTAACTGACCAGAGATAAGCCTTTAGTTTTTATCCACCAGTTACCAAGGTAAATTAATTCCTCCAATTCACAGAGTTCAATGTAAAAATAACGCAGCCTAATTAAGCAGCTGCTCATGGCTCAACAAAAACAATATTACTTTACTTTGACAGTCCACGTTGCCCACAAGGATTCCTCCTGCCAGCTGAGGCCAACTACTGAACTAATTCCAAAACATGTTGTACCTAGCTAGTTTTTTTTTCACCAATATATTTCAAATTAGGTCCAGGTTTAAAGACAATGGAACTGCTGTTTTAAGTCACTAGAACGGTGTGGTCAAAAATCCAGCCTGATTGACAGGTTTTCTCGTGTAGCAGCCCCATGTCAATTCAGACTATACAAAGAAACGTAAAAGACTAAAAACCTGTATTCACAGCTGTTCACAACATTTTAACAAGGGGATGATGTACAGTAAACTAAGCAAGGGAAGAAATTATTTTTCAATAAATGTACAGATAACTGATAACATTTCTATGAGCTAATAGCAAAACTACCAACACAGTTGAGATACGTTAATGTGAGTGTAGCAGAAAAGAACTTGCCTGCCATGAGAAGACAGACGATGCACATGGAAAATGCCACCAGCATGATGATGGGCAGCTGCAAAATAAACAAACAGGATTCCAAAGATTAGACTGAGTTAAAGTCCCTGCTACTGCTGATCACAGAAAAAACACAAATACACTGACCGTGAGGAACTTCCAGTCCTTCTGCACGCGAAGAGGAGAGGGTCCCTCTGACTCATCGACAGCAAAGTTACCCAGAAACAAGTCAATGGAATCCTGAAACAGACAAGAGAGCTGACATCTTAACAGGAGATTTAAAATAAAAATAAAAATCATACACACTATGGATGTCACAACATCATGATATTCACGATACTTAATATTGATAATGTGTTGATAAAATGTGAGAAACCAAGTGAAGCTGTCGAGTCATGTGCATCTCCTTTCTTAGTTCATCTTGTATTTTTACAAGTCATTGAGTTTAATTCTTCTTTTTGTACTGTATTCTATTTTTACAGTTATGGTTACTGACTATATCGTAACCTCCCAACACTCGTACTGAGTGAAATTTATTTGCCAAAAAAGAGAAAAAAAACATAAAAGTTAAAGATGCATTTTTCAAAATTCTATAAAACATAGCAACAATATTGTTATTGTGAAATCGACTGGCCACAATATCACGTCGTGAAAATCTGACATTGTGACAGCCAGTACACACACTTTTCTAAAGCGCATCAATCTATCTATTTGGTCATTTCAAATCTAGTTGATCTGAAATATTAAATATAAAAAAAGGTTAGCAAGGGAAAGGCTGCTGTGTCTTGCAGCTTCCAGATGATTTGAAATTAAAAACTGAAACTAGCCCCCTAATAATGATGAAGGGTGTGGTCAACACATACAAATAACGGCTCACACATACATGCGGGAGAAAAAAAAAAGGCCGAATAAAGTGGTGTCTGACATATAATTATACAGAACGATTCAAAACACAAACACTACACAACGTCAGGAGTGATGACAAGGTGCACTTTCTCCGCCACCATACCGCTGTGATGTCACGTGTTGTTACACGCTCCCTCTGTTCTCCTTCACTTCTCTCAGGCGCTGCTTATCATGCAGTTAGTTCCGTATTAAAGGGAGGGTGGAGGTGAAGACGCTCTCTCTGCATCTTTCCTCAATGCTGTTTTGTTTTCTTTTGAGGATGGAGGTCGAGTAGTCCCGTTTTCACTGTCCATTGTCCATTTTAGCCAGGCCCCCAGAATTCCATAGATTTGGTATTATTTGTACATTAACATTCATTCTTTTGCCATCTTGTTCTTGGGTATGGCGTGCTTCTTTAGTACGTTGCTGGTCAAAGAGTAGAGACAGCTGTTTATTCTGGTGTGGCCGTAACATATTTGGGTGCTTTTTGATGACGCAGCTTCACTACTTTGTGTGACGAGCCTCTGGGCTATTGTTAGTCGAGTTTAACAAGCTGTTTTGGGAGGTGTGTCCTTCTAGGGTTACTGTGCATGTTTGCTTTGTGCCATAACTTGTTGTGTACTCAATTGGGCTCTGCGTGTTATTTGTTATCCAGCTGCACTCTGCACAGTCACTTTGTCACTATGTCTTATTTGATTGCTGGTACTTTGTTTGCACAAGTGAGTTGTGGTTGTGCCTAATGAAACCTGAGTCTGTTATTTTTTTGGATACTATAATATTTAGTTTGCCGTTATACGTGTGTGTGGTGGGGCTGCAATCCTGAGTGGTCAGCTGTATGTTTGCTGTTTTGGTGTGAGCTGTTGTTAAGTACCTGGTCCTGCAGTGTTTCAAATCGGCTAAGAGGTCTTTTCTTTAGAGTTCCGAGTGCAATGGTATGCAGCATAAACATATAAATATATAAAGAAATAGAATATTTTAAATCATGTTGAGGAAAATTCAGGAAGGAAATCAGCAAGGCAACCCTGAGAAAAATGTGGGGAAAAAAATTGAGTTTGATTTGCTGAGCTGATGATCAGGGAAAGGCTAACTGGAGGTGGGAGGAACAAAGCTACCATAGCCTTGAGCCAAGGACAAGGCTTTCAAAGTGGAGTTACTCAATGTGGGACTGATGTACTAAGTATCAAGCAAAACTATTTTTTTTAAAAGGTAAAGCTTAGGAGATCTACTCTTCAGTGGGTGATGGAATCAAAATTTGTGCTGCTGGTAGGGGTAAGCTACAAAGATTTTAGCAGCAAAATGGCCTTTCACGTCAACACCATACCACCATGGTCCCTAAAGACCTGGATCTACTCACTGAGGAACTTGTTTCGTTTGTTGAATACACTAGGAAGGCTGTCAGCTTTAAAATGATTTTAGAGAGGCTCATCATTGCAATGGATGAGACTGCAGTTTTCCCTGGCTGGGACAAGCCAGTAAATGAAGGTCATTTTGAAAGTAACTTGCCAGACACTGTAGAAGAACAGTCAGGGCACCATTAAAAAGTCGTTGGGTGTCCTCTGAGTGCCGTAAATGTTCAACTTTAAGATTGCTTACTTTTTCATGTATTTCTTATTGTTATGCTATAGCATCAATAATTCATTTCTTACATTAAGATTTAAGTTTTATTTATGTTTAGGATTTTTACATTTTTTCTGAAAGTATTATAGGAGTGTAATGCTAGGTCAGATCATGTTTTTCAGAACCTGTCATTCATGTGTATAAAACAGTGAAGTTACCCTTAAAGAGAGAAAAAAACTACAAGATGTGCCTACAAAAGCACAGACCTTTCTCTGAGGCACCTGCCTATCTTCCACTCTGTTAGGGATCAAATGAATCCAAAGTTGGGGTCAGTACCAAAGTGACCAATCAAAGGAGGGGAGACTTCAGCCATCGATCACATAAAGCCAGCTACCCACCACAGTTGAGGTTAACAAAGGCCCAAGTTACTTTTAGTTTTTTTGGTCATCCCACAGGAATCATACCTGTCTGAATCCATCAGAGAAGTTGTTTTTGTAGTAGCGAATCATGGAGTTCCAACCATCCATCAGCAGCCCCAACCGTGTCCTCTTTCCCGTCCTGATGGAAAAATGAGCTTTGATTAAACAAGAGCCACGATAGTAACACTGCAGGGGCACACTTTATTCTATGTAAGGTGACCTTGGGTGACTTGAAAGGTGCCATCAAACAAAACTTATTATTATTATCATTATAATTATCATTATTATTATTATTATTATTAGAAAACAACATGTGTGAGTCAACTGATGTGTGGTAAACATTGTTACAGCACTGTACCTTGTGAAGTCTGTTTTCAAGGCCCCAGTTCCTGCATACTGTACAGCGCATGCATTGGCATTGTCAGCCCATGCTGGTTAGAGATCACACACAGAGAACAGTGAGGGCACACTCATTCTACTAATGACACAACACATGCGAACAATCGAGCATACAAAGGACAATACCGTTTTTGTAGATCTTCTCAAACTCGGCCTGCTCTTCAATCCTCTGACCCACATTGAGAACCCCCATCCTCTGCGGACACACAATGCATATACTGGTCGTTTAGATTCAGGTCGCTCAATGCAAGTAGGATGTGGAATTCTATGACCTTTTTGTATCTTTCCAAGAAAACAGACCAAATAAATGGCGAATCGGCTAAGTAACATCAGCTGTGTGTAAGAGTATGTAACCTGCAAAATAGCCTCTTAAAGAAGATACTACCAGTTAAGACTGAAATTTGATAGCAGTCAGTGGGGGAGAGGTAATTCTTTTATGGCTTATGGCTGATACAAACAAGCAGCAAAAAACATAGGCGAGACAGAAAGGTAACTGTAATACTGTCATAGTTGGAAGTTAAAAAGAAGTTACCAAAAAAATGCTCAATATTGTAATGAAGAACAAGTTGACATAAGTTTAGCATTTTAAAGACTATAATAGGTAGAAAAAGGTGTAACAAAAGCACAACATGTTTTACCCATGAACGGTTTCAGCAGAACAAATTTGAAGTTCTATAGAGAATGCTGTTGCAGTAATGGCGTTAAAAATACCTGAAGCTGAGACTGTAGGGAGCGTCGAGCCAGGAGGCTCTGGATGACATTGGTCCTGTCCAGGCAGTCCATGCAGTTACTGCGGAAGACGCCTCTTTGCCTAGCCACTGTCTTGTCCTCCGAGTTCACCATGAAGTAACTACGGACAGAAAAAGTGTCGATACTCCTCCACAGTACACAACTAGATAGAGCAACTGTCGGTTAAGTTACCTGTACTCATCTTGTGTCTCAGCGACAGAATCCACCAGGATCTGGAGACGGTCCCATCTCATGCGGCTGCACTCTTTGTGGAAGTCGAAGGCTATGTAACTGGGGGGGAAGGAGGGGAAGTCGTCACATTGAGACCAGACAGACTTTGACATTCTTTGTTACAGAGGTAGCAGAAATGGATATAACCAGTGTGTTTACATGTGCTTTAAGACCTAAGGGTTAAGGTATAAGGAATTATTGGGTTGCATAGCAAAACCAAAGTTCTTACACTCCTTTATGCTACACAAAAAAAACGTATATCAAGTTACTCACATACAAATAAAGTCTAAATAAAAAAACAGTGCATCTTCTGAATTTGCATAAATTCTCTGTGAACAGTACAATAATTCAGTGGAAAAAACTGCTAAGCAAGGCCCACTTTTGATCGCACCGCTGCAACCACCAACATACCAACAGCTTCCCCTCTGCTGCAGAGAAGGATTTGGCATCTTTCTTCTGTACATTCACATGTTTAGATTCACAATGACTGCAACCATGTGACTTTGGTTTTAACTTTAAAAAAAAACGAACTACTTTTCATTTTTGAAAACTGATCAATGAGCTTTAAAGTTACCATGTTACTAGGACTCAGCGAAATACACTGAGTGAACCTAAAAGTTGTAGAAGGTATGAAGTGGCACTTACTTGAGCATACCATTGTTCATGCCAGACACCATCTTGGCAAAGGCCTGCTCCAGTGGCTTCTCTGAGCCCTTTTGATTAACCTGTAAAAACAAGGAAAAACAAATAATACCTCGCTTATAAGCCTTTGCCTATATTTGCAGCTGAAGCGATAAATAATAGATCCTGCAAAGGGGGATCCTCACCAGGTTCAGAATAGTTTGCTTCCCATAGATGAGGAGCTGAGAGTCGAAATGCCTCTGGAAACCATCCAACTGGAAAGCCACAGTTGGTCAAGTGGTTAGTAAAATATCTTAAATATTGTCGTTATTTTATTGTGCAGAAACAAGAAAATGCTCTTACATGATTGGTGGTTTTGCTGATTATAGGTTTAGGTTTGTATTTGAGGTTTGGCCTCTGACTCCAGTAAAAGGGCATGGAGCCCCGTGTCTGCAAGGGGATGAAAAAAAATGATTTGTCTTGAAGTACAAAGGTACAAATGAGCCACAATTCAAGTAGTCTGTAATAGTATGACTGGCCCTCATACTTGCCTGTACAAACGAAGCCTTTGTCCCCTCATACAAAACTATTTGCTCAGTCTCCACAAAGTTGGCAGCGTGCCCTTCAGAGTCGATGCCTGTGGAGACAGGAGAACATAAAACATCCAAGTATGGTCAGTAGTGTCAATACTCCTGTACACACCGATATATCGCTATTATATGACAATATTAGGAATTTGATTCAGGTCATGTAAACACCATATTCTGTCTGGATATACTTAATTAGGCCTTATTTCAAAGTTAGCATTTTCCAATTAATGAGCTGGGATATGTTGGTACTAGTCTTGTTTTGGGAAGCAGTTTTGAGACTTGTATATAGCACATTAGAAATATGCGCCTCAATTTGGATTTTTACAGCCATTTACAACACATGGAACAGGCCACTGGTCTGTTTTTCAGTCCAATACTGGTAGAAAACATTGAATAAACATATTTTAACACAATAATATTTTGACATGATGAACGGCATGTTAAGGCACATCTACCACTGAATTTCAACAGGGACATTGATAACATTTTTTCTTTTCAGCAGCCATCAGTAGGAATATTGTCTTCAAGGAATAAGGGCAAAATTAGTCAATGTTACCTTCTAGTATGATTAGGTAAGCTTGGTTCACATACTGCACAGCATCAGAGATTAACACAGCTGGGTGCCATCAGCTCCTCTGCTTTCAACTAGTCTAAGTGTAGTCTCAACGCCACACTGCTTGGTTAAGTTCAACCGACAATGCTTCGGTGTCAAGCTTCAGGGGTATTTACCTCTAACGTAGTATCGGACGCCGGCCCGGAAGCAGCTTCTTCTGGATATGAGGATCCACTCAAAGATTTTGCCGTTTATACGACATGGCTTCATGACGATGACTAGATCAGGATGGTCAAGGAAAGGCTTTGCTCATCCCTCTCATCATCGCTACATTGTGTTGTAGGAAATATCATCCATGCTTAATTACAGAACATTTGAAAATATAAGATATTTTGTGAAAAGGATACATCCATGGACAACTGGAAGAGCAAACTTATGAAGCTACGGTGAAAAAGTGACATTGGTCATTTTAATTAAATACATTTCAGTACGAAAACACACGTGCATGATTGAAAAACAAATGGACCATGGCCACAGTCACATGTGTTACCTCTGGCTGAGCGGCCAGGTCTCTCAGGAGATTACCATTCCACACAAACCTCTGATCTGCCTGAAAAACACAAGCAATCACTGAGTAAGACAACAAGACAGAATTCATCAGTCACTCATCAAGCATATGGGAAAACATTTAACAGTAAGATCCACTAAGACTAAGACCAAACCCAGTAATGTGTTTCAAACATTTCTACATTATCGGTGACTGTCAGCTCCAAACCACTATGTTCCTACAAAACACAAATACATTTAAAAGCTGCTCATAAATAGTCAGTTACATCGAGCTGCAACTATTGCAGTCTAAAACAGAGATCCTGCAATTAAATCATATCTTGGCAAAGGTTTCAATTAGGGATGCATCATCCTTTAACGTTTAATTACCTGCTTCTCATGGCCTATACCAATGTCTGACTGTCTAGTCTACACT
Organism: Sparidentex hasta; assembly: GCA_030272975.1. Lineage (NCBI taxonomy): Eukaryota > Metazoa > Chordata > Actinopteri > Spariformes > Sparidae > Sparidentex > Sparidentex hasta. Next base: position 13,929 of record JARJLU010002521.1, on the reverse strand, counting down.
GTGTAGCTCTACCAAGGTTCTCAAATGCAACATGGTGGCTCCTTCTTCTTTTTGGATTTCTTCTCTGTTTCTTGAACAAACTTTTAAAGGTGCACAGCCACCACCTACTGTATTACAGTGTGCAGATGCTAGGACTGTTAAGAGCAATTTGCCTTCATAGAATAAGAATAAGAATAAGGCCAGTAAGTATAAAGCTTGTTTCTTGTTGCTTTTTGAGGAACAGTTTTAGAGATGTGTTTATTCAACTTCAAAATAATTTTGGAGGATGAAGTTTCTTGATGTTGTTCATTGCATTTTCTGTCATTTAACTTACCCACCATTGATATAAATGGGGGGCACAAAATGAGAGAAATGCCCTTTTATTGTAACGTAATACAAATCAATAGTATCAAATGGTAGCATTTAGTGGAGGCCCACTGTATTAGAATGCATTAAAAAGATGAACTCAAAAAGGTGGGACTATTTTCAGCGTATGATCCATATTAGGCACTCTAGTGAGTATCTCGTTCAGCAGGATGGAGTACGTGGGACTGAGTCAGAATAATGTACTTTATAGCACAGAGGAATAAGAGATTAGGCTTTGAATATATACACTATACATTAGAAGGAACGATATCCACTATTGGTTTGGGCCTGCATATGGGATTTGTTCACAAGAACTATCCACGATACTGCCATTATGACTGACTTATAACTTAGCCCTGATTGCCACTTGTGGCCCTGTAATGTTTTGATATCTGACTAACTGTATTGTTCATATGTCATGGTCTATAAGAATGTGCAGGTTCTGTTTCAGGGTCTATTTTGGCATGTCTGGACAAAACCATTTGAATGCCGCACTGTATTAATTCTGACTTGTCGACAAGTACATGAATATAGCGTAGTCCTATGTAAGGCACTTAGGTATCATACCCTCTCTAGCAGACTCATCTCCTGGAAGTCAGGGCTTGTGTTAGCCAGCCGCTGCAGAGTGTGTGTCAGGTCGTAGTCAGTGCAGAAGTAGAAGCCGTCTGTAGTCAGCACATTGTTGATCATGGACAGGAAAGTCTTATTCTCTTGAGACTAGAAGGGGAAAGAAAACAGACTTTTAGATTTCAGGAAAACTCATGACAATGGCAGCTTGCCTATATATGCCGCACCAGTTTTGTCTGTGTTAGGGATGCGTCAGTACAACTCTTCCTTTCTTTCTACCTCCAGTCTCTTGTGCATCTGCTGATATGGAGTACCAATCTAATAACAGCTCTATCTTTTCCCCACATTTACAATCTGTATGTCTCACTGCATGGACCATTGTTGCATGGTAACTTGCAGTCTTGGATTGCTGTGGCACAATAAACTGATTACTAACTGGTAAAATAAGAGTTAAAAAAGTTGGCCAGTTAAGATGGCATTGATAGAGGTCTGAAGGTGTACTGCTCTACTACACTTCTACACTTGCTGCCTTTATTCACATTCAACTGTTGACAACTCCATTATCAAAGTGAATTTAAGGCACAATACTGAGGTAGTGGACTGGACCCTTGATAACTGTGAGTATACTGTGGAAAGTGAATCCTTGTGAAACTTTCTAATGCTACTGATATTCAGGTTTTGTTTTTTGTTTTTGTTTCACATCATTTTTTAGTCTTACTCTTGGTGCTTAGCATACCTTTGCGCCCTCATATACACAGTCTTATGAAGAGAAAACCAACATTGCAGAGATTCAGGCTTTTTGAGCTTTGTGCATTTCTGCTAAGCAAATAGGATCAGGCTGCTAAGCCAGCAAGCACAGTGAAAGCAGCCTGATGTTACACTGCCATCTTTCAACTGACTCAATCTGCTTCCATACATAACTCTCACTAATTCAGCTCCACCCTGAGTGGTTACACTTAGGGACAAGTTTTTTTTCTTATGATGACAGCAAGTACAATCACAAGTATTTGTAATAAAATAAATAAATAAAAACTTTAAAAAATCAAATGTTTTGTTTTATCATCTTGATAAAAGCAACACAATCTAATCTACCGTTCTTTATTTAATAGTCCTGACAGCAACAGAAGCCATTACCCTCTTTTCCACCAAATTACTTTTCCATATGGTACCCTTACATAACCCCTATGTAACCCGTGGTAACTGTACCTACACATGAAATCGGTTTTGTGTCTCCATCTCAGACAGAAACCTTGAAGAAATTCACTGCTAGAAAAGTGGCCCTTACAGCAGAAAATGTTGTTTAAAACATTTATAGTGAGATTCAACTGTACAACTGATAAATCCTTTGCTGTTTTGTTGAATGTGTTAAATTTGAATAAGGTTAAGGTCTCTTCATCGCTCCACATGATGTTTGTCTGATGTTTTCATGTGCCAGCACCAGTCCAGCAGACGTTTCAGTGGTCGTTTAAATCAGTTTCCGTTTTGCCACTTTGTGGCATTTTGGTTTTAACAGTAAACCAACAGTGCAACCTCCCCCAAGTAAAAAAAAAATATTGTCAAAAATATTTCTGCATGTCTTTAATTTTCAGTTTCACTCAGCATTTTCTTATGTGCAAATTGGAAATCCAGGTCTGAGACAATGATTTTGCTGACCTGGATCTCTGAAAGATGCAGCACTGTCTTCTTGTACGAGATCATGTCAAAATCCACAGCCTTCCACACAGCATGTCCCAGCAGGCTGCCCACATTCCTCTTCCTGGTGATGACGATCAGGTACATCCCTGTGTGGTGCAAGTGGTCAGTCACAGCCGTTTTATTGTACAGGCCTTAAAAACATGCTCAACATACTGCTGTTTCATCATGGTACCTACCTGCAACCAAGCGGATAGTTCCCATGATGCCACATATAGGCCTGGTGACTGCTGAGGGTGGAACATCTTTCTTGCCTGTGGTTAAAAATTCAGACACTTCAATGAGTAGCAATTCAATTTTCTATTTAATCTATATCAAATAGAATAATACCATTTATATGGTAGGAGAATAAAGACTCATACCAATATGTGGAACCTAACATAGTGAGCGCAAAGCTGTTGGCTGTCGTTGACTCATCCACAGCAAGTGAAATGCATTGTGCGTTCTTGATTAGTTACTATTTAACTGCTTTACAAGGTCGAATAGTAACTCAGTTATCCTAGTTGAAGTGCAGCTGGATAACGGCATTTGCTTGAATTTCTCTGACATCTCTGGTCTCTCCTTTCCCTCCAAGGTAGCCTCAACTCTTTCATCCAAACACTCACGAACCACCTCTGCATCAGAGAAGACCCCAGGCCACTCTGAGAGAAGCTTTAGTTGCTTGCGCTTGCAGCGTTATAGATCTCACAAACAATGTTGGTTGCTTCGTTAAAAGATTTCAACTGTCATACACCTTTGTACTCTGTGGATTCAGTTGGATAATGTTCAAAATGTGTGTGCTCGGTGTCATGCTGTCGTTTTACATTCCCACTCTTTACAAAAGGGGGCAGAGAGGGCGCAGACAGTTATTACAGAATCAAACATACATAAGTCGTAAAAAATTGTGAGCAAGAGAAAATGAGACAAGTTGTATGTGTGTAGTTTAGAAGCAGAGAAATTCTCTGGTGTAACGTGATTGCGAGCACTCAGCACGCATCGTTGCACAAAGACAAACACTTAGACAAGTTCCATTAAAACTGTCACATCGGGACAAAATTGCTGCAATTTTCCCCAGCTACACTTTATATTTAATAGCACTAACAAGGCATTGCTCAATAAAACCTTTTTTTTCCCAAAACCGAAACTGTACACTTCACGACATAGTATTGTATTCATAACAAGAGGTTATGGGCTGGGGCTGGATGGACATGCTTTTAGGTCCAGATGCTAACTGGGATCCAGACTTTGAGAGGCCCTCATCTAAACAAAAGCTGAGGCTAGTTTTTGTCGTATTGTCAATGTTGCACAACCACTAAAACTTTCAAACACTACCTGTGAGGGTCATCTCATTTGAGACCCTGTCGATTGCCAGCACTGCATCAGCCCCCTCATCGCAGGCCTCGATGAAGAACTTTTCTGGGGTTGTGTGCCTAGGAGAGATCAAGAGAGATGTTAAAGAGTTTCTCATCCAGGGGTAAAAGCAAGGTTCACACAGACCAGTGTGTTACAGATAAAACATTAGAAGGCTAATGTCCACAAAGTAGACTGCTAGTGTCGCAACAGCAAATCAGATGATCAAAATGATGCAAGGAGCAATACTTTGTAAAACTAAGTTTGAACACTTTGGACACACATAGATGGCGCTGGCTGTTTTCCTGATCACTAAAATCCAAATAAATTAGACTATTCTAGTCACAGCGGTATTTGTGACTTTGATCCTTGAACAAAGTGGGAGCTCTCTGAGGATCTCTGTTTGATTTTCAGGTTTTGGCTCCTATACGTATTAGCTGACTACCCACGATGCCATTGCATGCTAGCTGTATTTTCTCTCGTTAAACACACCGACACTTTAACTCACAGCTGTGTCTCTGGGCCAGAGCGGACAGGCAGAGAGTCTGCAGAGAGTGCCGCCTATCCATTAACATCGGCTTGCTGAAAATGAGTCGCTCAAGCTCAGTTTGACATGCAGCCTGTTAGCTCACTTTAGCCCAGAGACATTCCGAAAGCAAAAAGCAGCTACAGAGGAAAAGTAGCCTTTAACCCAACAAGAGCAGCGACTGGCCCATCAGGAGTGGACTGCAACAGCTGAAAAAGGTTAGTACCACTGCTGCTCGCTGTTTGTTATACAAACCAACAGCAAGCAAAACTACACATAAGTTACACAGACTCAAACTGCTAACTCATGAGCTTACGTAACAACTTATCACAGCAGAGCGCACAGCAGAATGTCCCTTTCCAGTCCCTCTGGCAAATCCCTTTTAGCATCAACAGAGTACAATGACAACAAGCACAACACACCATGAGTTCAAAGATGTTGTTTCCCACACTGACATTAAAGTTGTCAACAGGAAGACAACAGGATTGCAGTTTGCAATACATGCACCGCAAGGGTTCTGACAGGTGGGAAAAAGTCTTGAGTTTTAACACAACAAATCTCAAAAGTCACTTGAAAACAGTCATTTAAAACCTTTTATTATGAAACAGCAAAATCAGGAAACATTTGGATTCACCAGCAGTGACTTCAATTAATCGGCAATCGGTTTGGACTGTAAAGTAGTTTAGATGAGTGATCTCAAGCAGCAGTGACAAATACCAGAGGCTAGGCAATCACACAGACACATTTTGAATGGATGCTGCCCTAGTTACTATTATATGTACAAAAATGGGCCATAGCATTCTGGATACATCTAAATTACAAAACACCCAAGAGACTAACCCCCAAAACAGCCGCCTCTTGCAGCTGACGATTATGAATTTGTTCTGGATCTTTTAGAGGTTTTGACAAAGGTCCAGTTTGGGCAAGGTCACAGCCCAATGGTTTAGGGTTCTGATGACCCCCAGCTTGCGCTCGAGTGGTTGATGAGAGTCGAACAGCAACTTTGTGTAGGTTTTCTGTACACCTCAATGTTGAGGCTTTTATCTTTTTCAATGTGGACTGCACAGTCCAGGAAGGTCAGACTGTCTCTTCAGACATCTTACTTTGTGAACCTGATGTCCTGGCCAAAGCATTTATATGTTCTGTGAAGGCTTCCACTTGCCTTGTTGTCTCAAAGGTATGGAATGGCAGACACATCAAAGCAACTCACTGAGAACAAAAGCTCTTACCTGGAGAAATAAGGGCATCAACAGCACAGCACATCTGGACATACAAGAAAAGTGCATAAAAGCCCTGTCCGACAGAGAGCCCACCCAACCAGAGGAACTTTAATGTGACAGAGTCAGCCATCAGAAACAACAAGGTGGCAGACACAGAGGCAGAACAGCCACAGTTGAAGTAATCAGCGACTCCTGCTAATGCAAAATCACGCCCCTCCAACCCCACTAGCTAGGAAAGGATGGTCCTGGCATATTACAAAAGAGACCGGAATGTTGCCACCTTGCCAGCAGATATAGAGAGATGTGCTGTGGTGCTAAACACAGCAGACTAGCACATCAAAGTCACACACTGCTTACTGACACTAACACCTATGAAACACTGAGGCAGGCCCTACCAAGAGAGGGTTATAACATATCTGCTAAAACTGGACAAAGACAAAGTAACTGACGGGCCATTATTATTACTGGCCGAAGCATGTACGCTACCGGCATGCTAGGTGGCGCTGTACCCACTTCAACTAGTGGTAACAGAGCCACCTCCGGCTGAGCTCTTTATGTCACCTGCTGCCTCGTTCTTCGAGAAAGATGCCGTACGAAGAGCGAGGAGAAGCTACATCATCATGTTAATTACACAAACCAGATGCACAATGGCACACTTGATTGCGGTTATTTTGGAGGAAAGCCACCGCCACCGCCATCCTTCTGCTTCTAGCTCACGGCCCCGGGAAAAAACTCAAAATGCAAAAAAACGCAATATCCAATCTGATCTGATGGAAAATATACATGCAGGAGTAATGCGACTATCAATCGAATAATCTAGGTATTTAATCCGACTATGAGAAATCCGATCCGGTCCGATTTTAGTCAGGTTAAGGTGTATACATGCTTTTTTAAAATCCGATCATAGTCGGACTAACCCAATAATTCGGTTTTCTTGAGTGTCATGTAAACGCGCCAACTGGTTCCAATATGTGATTGACACCTGGGTTAGAATCAGAACAAGGGCTTGGCAAGCCTCCACAGAACATACAAATGCTGTGGACAATAACATCAAGTACAAGCGGGAAGATTCACCTAGCCCTAACATCTCACAGGGAGGTTGGTTGAGTCAGTGATGCACACATGACCTTCCAACTTTAAGGAAACACCCACACACTGTTTAAAGCCAACACCCTTCCAGTTAGTTTGAGCTGAATAGGCCTCTCGGATCAGAAACAGTTGCCTACGATATGGCACTTAGAAGAGCTCACAAATAAATGTAGCAATACATCCATAGCCCTGTGGATGACTACTGTCATTCGCAATGAGTGCCAAGTCAAAAGTGTGCATGTAGGTCGACAGACACGTAGTCTATCCAACCTGTTCAACATTAATCACATGATTTGATGGGAATATTAGAGCCCTGTAACAGCAGTTACTAGTTTCCCCACAGTTGTCTGTCTCTATTGTCAAACTATAAAAGAAAAGAAAAAGATCAGACAGAGCAAAACATGGAATGAGCAAAAAGGTCAAATGAGAGAAAATGGTGATTATTAAACTTAAGTAGACTATGCCATAACTATTCCTATAAAACCTCTTGATTCAATATTTTAAATGGACCTGACATCATAGTAACAGCTTGAATAACACTCAACATTAAACCCCTGAAGAAGAAAAATGTGACCTTTTGTTCAGCCGCAGACGTTTAGAGATCAGGGTGATGTAGTGAAAAACTCAACTGCTGCTGTGACACAACCACACAAATACTCCATTGTTGGCCCTCCATAATCTAGATTACACAGAACATGTCTGTGCTACACCGCACACAGGAAATTGAGACACTGACTGTTGAAGGACTATAGAAAATATTTTGCATAGTTTAGTAGTTTAGCTCATTTACTATGAACCATGTGTTCTTTATGTTACAGTTCTGCTGACCAATTCCCAAGCAATGTGGCAAATGTTTTGCATATGTTTTTGCATGAGTTTTTGCATAGTTGCGCCTATTTACAAGGGACCATGTGTACTTTCTATAACAGTTCTGCTGACCATTTCCCAAGCATGTCCAAGTCTGTAGATTGGTTCCTATGTTTAAAGAATCCACTGGTTTTCATTCAGATAATAGGCCTATAGCACAGAAAACCAACTTGCAGGGACTTTAAACTTGACTTAGATAACATTCAGATTTTATTTATGTTGTTGTGTGGACTAACTAAAAAACTCTGCAATGCATCATCATTTAATAATGATCTCAAATAACAAATTAAACATGACATCCCTAGAATGAATCAAGTTTCAAGACTTCTGAAATATTATGTACATAAAATAGTTAGAAAATACTTGTTGCCCGAGGTGTGAAGAATCAATTAATGTTAAAAATATTATAACCAATTTTAAATCATTTTGAAATGAGGTGCAGAACCCTCTGAGGGGTTTCATGTGAAACCTGAGGGGTCATGAATGACAAATAATTCTGCTAGACAAATGTGTATTCGTCTAACTTTTCTTTTGTACTTTTTAAAATTGGAAATTACTGGAGAGTTTTCCTCTTTAGACCTCTACAAATTATTAAGATGAACATCATACAGTTAATCTTAGGTTGAACTCTCTCAACTCTTATGTCACTTGTGATACGGGTTCCTGAGCAAAGTCCGACTTTCCCTTCCTTTCCTCACTTAAAAAAAAACGGTCTCAAGCAGAGCTACTGCCAAGTTATGAGAAATGCTGAGCGCATCAGTCTGTAGTTAAACATATCATTTTATGTATCAATTTAACAATTATATAATATTTCCTGTAAACTTCATCCCCTTGCACGATGGCGTACATTTTTCAAAGCCCTGACCACAACGCTAGGTTGTGTCAGATTTTAAGGCTTAGAATGAGTCTTAAAAGGGCTTTTATAAAACTCTAACAGTGATATAACATGCAAAACAGTGGTAAGATTGTTTGACCTGTTAAGCTCTGAAGCCTGTCTAGCTAGTTAGCCAAACAATAATGCCTCAATTTAAGTCATGCCATACATTATTCTGTTCATGCAAACAATTTGAGATAAAAAATCAAAACAAATCAGCAATCAACAACCAACAAATAAGCAAGCTAAAAGCTAGTATCTAACTCACCAATCCAACTCACCAATAAAATATCTGACTGTTTCAGTAGAGCGTCAGATTCCCACAAAAGCTGTCTTCCCTTACCTCCAAATATCCACTTGATCTATTTCAGTAACATATCTAGCCCAAACAACAGTATTCCATGATTAAATGGTGACAAAATTGCACAAAAAACTGTGATTAATGATGCTTTATCATGCTGTCACTATCCCTTTACATGGAGATTCTGAGAGTGCAGAAGTTTGTCTGCTTATTTGAGTAGATTAGGTTATATGTCCACTCTAGAGCCTACAACAGCAAATGAATGATCATGCAGAACAATAATCCACTCTCTCTTCTTTTCCCCCTTTCCTGGACCACTTACATGCCAACCTCCAGATGACAGGTGCATCATGTAGCAAAAGAGACTTTAATCCAGTAATATAGAGTTCATAGAATACATTAAAGCAATAAACATGGACATTAATGCGAACTATGCAAGTATATGTAGTTTTACCCATTATTGTCAATCAGTGGTATTTTGAGGTCACAAAATGGTATTTTTTCGCCATGCACCGTCATATTTCCCCAGAAAAACAGTTGCGGCTCATCTACAGCCTTGTTTTGGCATTCAAAAATTTGGATAAGAGAAAAAATAAATGTGTGGTCAAATGTATATAGGTTAGCACCCGACGCATGTACAAGAGCTTCTCACACTTTGAGGGGGAAAACATCTTACCAACCGTTCACAAGAGCAGAAAACCATACCTGTATGGCAAATGGTTTGACAACAGCTCTGAATCTTCTTGAGGCTAGACTGGGATAGGCGCCTTGGGGTCATTTTTACAAAAGAATTGCAGGATTAAGATGAGGTTTAACGTCCACAGTGACTGAACTAAATCTGTAAAGGTAACACTGCACAACTCAAGACTGAAAAAGACTAGTAGGACCGCTTAGCTTACACTTTGAATGAGGTCACCTGTTGGAACAAGGGTGTGTCTGGAAAAGTACAGACAGTTCTTTTTTAGCTTTCATAAAAAGTTATAGGAAGCAACAGCTAACGTTAAAATTCCACGACATTGCAGTTTACGTTTCACAGACAGCGTCAGTCACGAGAGTGCATTTACAATTCAACGTCAGGGTTCCCACCATATATATAAAAAAATGCAACTGTCATATTTCCACAACTAGTTGGAAACGACAGTTGATTATGGGATGGTTTTAACGACAGCCCCTTAAATAACGTCAAGTCTTCTCTGCCGGCTAACGAACTTCTCGCAGCCTTGTGCGCACAAGGCGGAGAAATAAAAACCCTCCTTTGGCCGTTCACTGTTAAAGACATGAAGCATCTGGCAGCCGTGCACACCTCCTGCCAGGCCAACGTCATGACACAAAGAGATGTCCTACATAATGAATGAGTGTGGAGAGAAACTTGACTGGAGCCTGCTCTACCAGCCGAGCCTGTCAGCAACTTCAGCCGCCGTGTCACCTAACCCAGCGCTGCCTCTAGCTCCCGTTTTACCTTTAGCCACCGGCTTCGCTTCCTGTTGCCTCTGAACAGACTTAGAACACGAGAAGCGGCGGGTCGCAAAACACAATCAATTCTATTCTGTGCACTTACAAATTGTATCTCTCGTAGGCGGTCGCCATCTTTGCTCCGTGTACCTGACCTCAGTGATGACAGCAGTGAGAGTATTTCCGTGTGTGAGATTGCCAGGCAGCAGTTCCTCCTCTTCTTCTTCTTCGCCTTCTTCGTTTTTTTTAATTTGTTTTCCTCCGTCTTCTTCTTCTTCTCTGGTTTAGCGGCGGAACGCAAACCAACGTGTGAAGATGCGTGCCGCCACCTACTGTACCGGAGTGCGTAGCCTCAAACGCTTCAGATTACCTCTGACAATTAACGGATTAACAATAATTGTATTATGACCCCAAAAATGTGAATGAATAAATTAACACAAACAAACGAACCCAAACAATGATATCTTACAGTCTATGATAATATAATAAATTCACATATATGTTTATATGTACATGCAAGTCTACTCTATTTCTTACCTTTTTTTAATATATTGTTTGTTTTTTATTATCATTGTTTATTGTGATATTACAGTCCTTTGGGTACTGTGACAAAGAAATTTACCCGTTTGCAGGACAAATAAAGGAATCCTGATTCTGATAAACCTGTATCTTTCATAGAAAATAAAGAAAGCCTTGTAACATTCCCTCATTGTCACTCACCATTTGCATTTAGCAGACGCTTTTGTGCTAAGCGACTTAGAGTAATTCACACATACATACACTGATGGTGGTGGCTGCCGTGCAAGGTGCCAACCAGCCCATCAGGAGCAGTTTGGCATTTAGTATGTATATCCAGCATTTTCGGTCACATTCATCTGATTCACACCTTGCCATTAAATGCACTTTCCGTTGAAATCCTTCACGTCAATTAATTTCTGAATGCTATACCCAAGTCTCCCCACTTCTTCTGCTACGTATCCCTCACTGCCTGCCTTATTCATGATGTGGCCTTGCCTTTTCCAAAGAGAGCTTTCATTACATCATCATCCCTTAATTTCAATGCTCTATTTGCAACCTTGTCTTTCTTTCTCATTGCCCTCGACACCAACATGAGCAGGAGCCCAACAAAATTTCACATGAATTCCACATCTTTGTAGTCTAAGCATAATCATCAGCTGATCCTCTCTTACTGTTTCTTTTCAGTTCAAGGTTTTGGGAGCTGCAGTTGAATCTGAGCAAATCTCTATCCATTGCAGTCCTGAAATTATAGCAGTTAGTTCGGCAGTAAACACAGATAATATATTATTAATCCTTTTTGCATATGACAACATCGAACTCCAGTTTGTACACTCCTGTTCCTACATGTCCACTCTTTGGCTCTTTGGATCCATCAGTAAATATTGGTATAGAGCTATAGTAATTACTTTGCAAATCATTTTTAACCAAGAGTCCAGTGTTACCCTAATTTATTTTAATCCATTCATGCTTCTGATCCACAAGTTGGAAGTCCTCATTGGGCACTGGAAATATCAATGGAAGAACATTACTCCAAACAACACTGGGTCCATACTCTGATCAATTCATACTATATTTTTCTGCCACTGAATTAAAATTCATGCCAGCCAAATCCTTTACCTTTTCACTGCTGTGAATACTCCCAGCATCCACAAATCACAGCTTTCCTCTCAAGATCCATTTAACTTGACCCAACATGTCAGTGACGACTTTGAATATGTTTGACGTATTGGCGATTCATTAGCTTCCACTAGAAGTGGATTAGCAGGAGTTGTTTAAACTGCACCAATACTAAGTCTCAGTGCTCTGAACTGTATTCTGTCAAGGTTTTCCAGTACGCTCTTTGCTGCTGCTCCATATACCATACATCCATAACTCAAACATGACCGTATTAGAGCTCTATATCTAACAGTGATTGTTTATCTGCTCCCCACTTGTAACCAGACGGATCTCATGAGATTCAGTAACCTTTTCAAACTTTGTGTCAACCTGTTAAACATGGTTCCTCCATATACATTTATTATCAAACCACTATCCTAAATGCATTTTAATCAGATTGAGCCATAAGCTTTCTCACTGTTAAAGTACACTACAGCCATGATCTCTTTTTAGCAACTGCTTTTTCTGCCTCATTAACTTTTACCAAAGCATCTACCGTAAATCTTTGACACGTGCTTAGCAGACCTCTGTGTTTGAAACAGAATTACCTTTTCTATCCATCAACACATGAGATGTTATCACTGTAGGTTTGTAGTTTCCTGCAGTAGGCCGAGCTTTGCAAAAGGCGGTAGCAGAGCATTTTTACTGGCTGTTTGGCATTACACATTCAGAATTTTAATCTCAGAATTCTGACTTTAATCTCAGAATTCTGACTTTTTCTAAGAATTCTGACTTTAATCTCAGAATTCTGACTTTATTCTCAGAATTCTGACCTTGAAGTCAGGAGCCTAATCCTCCTCCATATAAAGATACGGAACTAGACAGAAGTCATGTTTTCATTCAAACTCTTTTTCTTTTATATGACCATTTTGATACTCATACGTGCAAAAGGACAAAAGACTCCCAATATTTGATATGAAACTGAATTTTGATTTCCATGCTTGGATTTTCTCTTGTTGTGTTTTTTGTGCTTTCTTCATTATCAGTTATTGGATTTTTTTTTCTGTTATATGTAATGTCTATGATTTATAAAATATCCTATTGTGATTTGAAGGAGATACATTGCTTAGAGCTGAGGAAGAATTTTTGTTTTTTGAAGAAGAAGAAGAGGAAGAACCACAACGCCAACCTTGAGACAGGCATAATTCGGGACACCTAAAGTGCGTAGCTGAGAAGGACCCGCCTATATATAGTGACGTGCGGCTCCCCGTTCAGCCTCTTCCAGACGGCGCTCTATGTAGAGGAACGTGAGTGCTGACTGCAAAGAAGTCGTAATTGCCATGCCGTCACTAATAACCTCAGATACTCCAGAAGAAACACTAGAAGGTAAACGCAATGCTGTTTCAGTCTGTTGTCAGTAATTTTTAAGACGTGTGGAATAGCCATTTGAAAAATATGAAGCGGCTTCTGCCGTAGCTCAGAAATGCTCAGCACGTGTCATGGCGGCGGAGCACACTCCCATGGAGGATGAGGCCCTGACTAGAAGTGCAGGCTGTACAACTTCTATTAAAACAGCGTAACAACAGTGTTGTCGTTGGGTTTACTAGGCTATAAATATGCGTGCAGGAGAACATGGTTTGCTCGTTTATAATTAACTACGCTGCATTCATCGATAATGGAGAAATTCACTTGTAACTGCTCAAGATGCAACAAATAAAGGAAAGAGTCAGACAAATATGCAAAAAGTTAAATGGGGGGCGGGGATAAGATTTCCAAAAAACAGTGGAAAGTGATCTCTGATGGCTGTGGGAATCGGTACTCTATGATTAAAGAGAGTGGTGAAGATCAGAGCTTGTAGACATTTTGGGCTGAATGGTTAACTTTACCAGGAAATTTCAGGGAACTACACTTAGCTGTAGATTTTAGTAAAAAAAAAAAATATATATATATCTGTGTGTGTGTGTGTATCTGTGTGTGTGTGTGTATATGTGTGTGTGTGTGTATATGTGTGTGTGTGTGTGTATATGTGTGTGTGTGTGTGTGTATATATGTG
>JARJLU010002520.1:0-50460 GCA_030272975.1 Sparidentex hasta | reverse complement strand
TCCTCCTCCTCCTCCTTCTTCTTGTGTTGTTTTTTTTTATTGTTTTGCTCTTTGTGTGAGTTGTGTAATTCCTCCTGCGACTCTGTCAGCTTCATTATACAACACAGCATCTTTTAAAGGACACCTGGGCCACTGTATCACTACAGTCACCGCTAACCGCTGCTGCCAGTAGCAAGTTAGCTCAGTTAGCCGTGCAGCTAGCGACGGACCAGGGCAGCTCGAGTCGACATCGCTGCAACACTAAACACATTCTGATGATGATTTGAGGAAATTCTTTAGGTTTCTAACCAAAATTTCTACATATTGCACCTTTAAAAAAAAGAAGAACCTCCACATGAGGTCATATTAACTCTCTTGAATATGTTGTTGGATGCTGATGTGTCCCGACAAAAGTCTGTCGTCCTGTAATTTAAAAGAGATTATTGGAGATATTTTTAGGATACAAAATGTCAACTTGATTTTTATGTTTTCATGTTTTTGATTAGAAATAAACCAAATTTAAAAGTGAGACTCCCAGGAAAATTAGAGAATTATTTGTTTCAGTAACTAGACAACAGACGGACGGACGGACGGATGGAGAGCAAATCATCTCGACTTTGACTTGAGTGACTCCACAACAATATCAAGTTTTGGCTTAAAATGTCTTTTTTGTCACTACAAACACAGCTGGAAATTGTCGTGAGCGCTCCTTAATGACATCTAGTAGTTTCACACACACACACACACACACATTGAAACACAGTCTTGAACTGTGGTCACTGGCTTGCCGTCCCGGTCACCAGTGAGACACCTCAGTCTCCTCAACCTACTGTCAGAAAAGTCAGATTTTAAAGGCAAGAAGGTGATTTATTAGTCATCATAAAACATGAGGTTGTATAACAGAACGAAAGTCTTCATGCTACACAAATCACAGCACGTATATGAAGTAATTAATATACAATAAAAAACACGTAGAGCATCTTTTGAATCTGTGTCAGGGTGAATATAAGCAGCAGCACCAAGATGTTGTGATAACGTGGTCGGCATGTTCGTATCTAAAGTTCGACAGCCGGGAAACTCCGTCCATCATCTGTGACCGTCTGAGCATCGATGTTATAAACACAGAGTCCGGTTCTGCTCTGTAGTCCTGAGACCCGGAACTCAGTCAGTCTTTCTGCACATCCGGGTTCTTACGCCTGGTTTTCTGTTAAATTTATAATATTTACTTGTTCTATGACATCAACTCATCATTAATGTCCCACAGTTTAATCCTGAAGCTTTTCATGTGCTAACAACAGTTAGCGGTTGCTAACAAGTGTCTGAATGAGACTACAGAGGTTGTCGGGGACGTTAAACGTCCTCACAGCGAACACGGAGACTCATCTACTCACTAGTCCGTCTTTACAGGCCACTTTAGTTCCACACTGTTCTAACTCTGACTTTACAACTTGTTCACTGATCAGTTTATAGAAAACCTGTAAATCAATCCTGGAAGCCTTTCAAGGACTCCTGGAGATCCCTGAACCTTCAGTTTGGACGTCTCGTCCTGGAATAACTGTCCAACCCCCCCAAAAAAACAAAAAACAAACGCTCGGTCACTTAACTTTAAACCAAAACAGTTTTAATTTCTTTCCAATAGCGTCGCTCCACATGACTCACAGAAAACACAGCGCTCAGTCTGGCGTCGTTGGATTTAATGCTTATTTAAAGTAAATGGAGGCGGCCGGGTGCCAGTCTAAACACTATCCCGCCTTGTTTGGCACTTTTTTACGAGGACGCGCTGATGATGATATAGCGTGAATCGGGGAGAGTCGCCGGGGAGTCTGCAGAGACGAGCGCACATATATCTGTCTGCTCGCAGCTTCCATAGATAGAAACTGCACATCAGGATGTTTACTGCCCAGAGGAGAGACAGCCAGAGGCCTCGGGACCGGACCAGGATTTGGTCTAAAGATACATCTAAGTTTTTTATTAACAACTTTCAGTAATTCACACGTACACTCATACACTGATGGCCGACCAGCACATCAGGAGCTGGTTTGGGGTTCAGTATCTTGCCCGAGGGCACTTTGACATGCAGACCAGCAGAATCGAACCAGCGACCGATTACAAGATGCTGGTTCTACCCCTGAGCCACAGCTGTCCCTCTTCCACCTTTACACACCGACAATTCTGCTCTTAAAAAGAGTACGATGAAAATAAAAACTGGTCACTGACAGCAGAGTTACATCTGTGTGTAAACTTGTCGACTTTATTTTAAAATTTGAGGATTTAGTCTTTAAAACCAAAGAAGTCGAACACAAAAGACGATGGAGGAGTTTCCATGTCATTTGGAGTCATTTGGACCTGAAACAGCTCTGGACAGGTCATGATCTTTATGATATGTAAATGATTTAGTTGTGTTGACAGAGTGACAGAGTGAAAGCTGCTCAGACGTTCGTAGACGTTTAATGATGAATTTCATTAATAAGACTTTGTTTGTTTGTTCGCGCTCTAAATCACGAGGAAAATCGTTTTTTACTCTTTGTTCAGTAAAACTGTATTTTAAATAAACAGAATGCCTGATTGTTTTTATTTTCATATTCTGAGCAGAACTGGCAGAATAATGTTTTGTGCTGGATGTCGGTCGGTTCAGGGGACGTGAGAATCTACGGAAGCCCAGAGGAGACAGTGAAAAGGAATTTGAGGAATATCAAAATATTATTCATTATCAAAATAGTATTATGTCTCTTGGATTAAGAAAATTCAACACCTAACTTTTTACATCCCCCCCCTTTCTGATTGGCCTCTCAAGGCCTCCGTATAAATCCACCTCACATCCCAACACAAGAGGTGATGAATCAGTTTGTGCACCGCCAACTTCTGTTTTGGAGGCTTCGTCATGCTGACAAAAGGTTTTAGAAGAGAAAAAAAAAAAGTTTTGTAAAAGAAATCTGATATCAAACTTCCTGAGGATGACTGTCATCCTGTCAGGAACAGTCTCAGTCTCTGTACTGACCTTCAAACCTCCTCCACTCATTTCTTATTTTCACAACAGTGTCTCCCTGAAAATGTTTCTAACCAGGCTGGAGTTTAATTTAACATCCACTACAAAACAACCACAAACAGAAATCTATATTACAGCCGAGAGTCACATCCTGCCTCCTGCTGAGAGTTTAACAGTTTATAATCATCATCTGTTCACTTAAAAAAACACATTTTTAGACTTTAAAGATGATGAATTGAAATAAAGCTGCTGTATTATGAATTACAGTAGTGACAGACTGAAGAGATTCAGTGTGTTCGAGTGTTTTTAATGAAAGAAGAGAAATGAGTGAAATGTGATTTTGTAAAAACAATCAGAAAGTTATCTGGAGCGTCTGAAAGTGTCTTAATAGAATTAATTTTAAAAATGAAATGTGTGTATTTGTCTCTGTGTTAAATAGATTTCCTGAAGTTACTTTCTGAGGCTGTAGTTTGGACAGAAGCCCGCAGGAGGAGCGCAGGCAGCCGGGTGACAGAGGCGAGGAGGTCCCGCTGGAAAAACGGAAAGGGGAGCTGATAGCAGCAGATTACACGGAGCTAAAAACGTCAGGCAGTTTTCCTGGAGGAATCTTAATTGCCCCGGGGGGCCCTGCTTATCGGCCCAGGGCGGTTATTAATACAACACCCGCGATAAAGAGGACGGAGAGACACCGAGAGCAGCTGCTGCTGGCCGGGCCGGGCCGGGCCGGGCCGGGCTGCAGGGTCGAACCCAACATGGAGTCACTGTGAAAGACGTTTAATAAAGTAACCAGTATGTGTTGCGTAACATGGTAAATTCAGTCTGGGGGATTTCTTTATTCTTCTGGTGTCTTTGCAAACTTTATAATCTCCTCTCAGATTAAGAACGGGAGCAGCACTTGGAAAATCCAACGTTTCCCCGATTTTTAGAATTAATTTTGACCACTTTAAGCCAAATTAAAAGTTCTCGACTGAAGGCCGGGGGATGTGGAGCCGGTTTCAACAACGCGCTTGTTTTGTCCTGATGCTCAGCGCGTGATGATGGAAACCACCATTCAGTCCCCGGGTGGAGTTAAACTACACGGCAGAGTGGCTTCACCCCCCACCTGACTCTATAATCTCTTGACCTGACCGCTGACCTTCACGCGCCACTGTTGTTTTCTGCCAGCGAGGCCAGCATGGAGCACGTCTCCAAAGGGCGCACAGATTTACGCACGAACCAACACAAGAACCCCAACGACCAGGGACCGACTGCTGGCTAATGAAAACTGTTAATAACGCTTTTATAAAAGGGAAAATGTGCAGGCCACATATTCACTGTCAGAGTGAAGGTTTCAACCAGATTCATTTAATCACGTCTGTGCGTAAAGATGCGTTAGAAGGAGACAGAGAGAAACACGGAGGAGCAGGAGGCCGCAGCGGGTTTCTCTGCCCACCATGTTCACACAAAACAACCCGGTACGTGAACACACGTCACACGCTCTCTCTCTCTCTCTCTCTGTCTCTCTCTCTCTGTCTCTCTGTCTCTCTCTCTCTCTCTCTCTCTCTCTCTCTCTCTCTCTCTCTCTCTCTCTCTCTCTCCCCCCTCCAGCCCACACGGACTTTCCATTTCACACACACACCCCTCCCCCTGACATCAGAGGAGGCAGAGGCGCTCCTTCGCCCCGGTCCAAACTTACAAAGCCCGACATTATATCTGTCAGACAGGAGACCTGCATGGACAAAACCGGGACTAATACCCATCTTTTCGGGCGATTTACGGCGATGTGGGATTCCAGAGGCTTAACGCACCTCCAATTACCAAAGAAGGGGCTATTAAGCTCAATTATTTGTTAGGTAAAGAGTGGGAAAGCAGAAGGGGTGTGCATGTTACTCGGCGGGCTTCATTTCCTCGGTGCTGCACAGCAGGAGCTGGATGACATGATGCTGCAGAGCCCGCTCACCTCCACGCCGTTTTCTGTCAAGGATATCCTCAAGCTGGAGCAGCAGCAGCAGCAGTCCGGAGCCCTGGAGCTCCAGCACCGGCCGCACACTCAGCAGCAGCTGGCCGGCTCTCCTCCCCAGCAGCACTTCCAAACCCCGCCGTCCTGCATGCTCGCCGGGGCCCGGGACAGTCCCTCCTTCTCGGACGGAGAGGACAACCTGGCGTACCTCAGCGCGCTGGCGGTGCGGGAGGAGGACCGCGGGGACACCAGCCTGTCCCCGGACATGTACGTGCATCCCGGGCTGCAGGGAGCCAAGCTGGAAGCCGCCGAGCTGGAGGAGCAGGAGAGCAGTGAGTTGAGCTGCTACAGGCCAGACAAAAGGCAACAAAGGACACGTGTAACAATAATTATCACAGAAAAAACACACAATTCCGACGATTTACAGAGAAAATATCAGAGAGATCCGGCAAAAATCATGAATACAAGCAGCTGATTTAAATGTTCAGTCTCACATTTCAAGCGGCTTCTAAATAATTTGCATGTTTAGCAACAAAAACAACTGAACCGAGCTGCAGTCACGGCTCAGCTGTGGACACGTCTCCGCTGTTACGCACAGTGCGGTTTATTATTCTAAACTATTATAATCTAATTACTTGCAGCAGATTAACAGACATTTAATTTGATAATTCTGAGTTATTTAAGCGTCAAACACAACGTGAGTCAGCTGGAGAAAAAAAGAAAAACACGCTTCATGTCAGTTTCTGTTCTGTGGCTCATTATTCCAGGCTTTTATTTTTAAAATCACAATAATCCTCACAGATTCAAAAAAAAAAAAAAAGAAAAAGAAAAACGAGCTCCAAATATAAACTGTGCAGAAACTAAAAACATGTGATTAAAGTTGAGCAGAGTGTGAACAGGCTCCAGCCTTCACACACGTTTATCCCAATAAAGAGCTTTCAGATGGGGGCAGTCAGCGCTGCGGGCCTGAGACGGATCCAGTGAAGTCTGTAAATGTCAAACACTCTGTAGTGGTTCAGCTGCGCGTCCCTGTTCTGCAGAGTCTGTTATGATGTGTGGACCATAAACCGACAATTAGTTTAAAGAGGCTTGTAAAAAGGAATAAATGACACCGCGAAGTAGCGCCGATAAACAGAGACGCGCTGCAGGAGATCATCCATCACAGAAACCGTTCAAATCACGAGCTTCGAGTTCAGAAAGACTCAAAAAATTTTAGTTTTTGCACCCAAAACTGCGACTGTGTAGAAAAAGTGTGTTGTTGCATCCGCCTGAATCCTGTTTTACATCTTATTTTCTCATTTTGTTGAATAATTCCTGTGAGTTTTGTTTGTTGGTTCTCGCTCAAAACATTTTGTAATTTTAAAGGAAATCTTGAAGTAAAAGTTTCGTGTTTTGTTTGTTGTCTGATTTCCTGCAGACAGATTTATGATCAGGGAGCTGTAACTTCTTTTTATTATAAAGTGAAATATTTGGCACAATGTCTCTTTTCTATGCGTAAAAAAAACAACAACATTTGTAGGATTTTAATATTTTGTGTGTAACTCTCTAATCCACCCAGAGAGCTGCGGGCACGTGTCCCGGGAGGAGGCGGTGGAAGGCGGGCAGGGCGACTCGGAGCGGCCGGTGCAGAAGCAGAGGAGCCGGCGGAGGCCCCGGGTGCTCTTCTCCCAGGCGCAGGTCTTCGAGCTGGAGCGGCGCTTCAAGCAGCAGCGCTACCTGTCCGCCCCTGAGCGCGAGCACCTGGCGACCACCCTCAAACTCACCTCGAACCAGGTGAAGATCTGGTTCCAGAACCGCCGCTACAAGTGCAAACGGCAGCGGCAGGACAAGTCCCTGGAGGCGGCGGGGCAGCACCACCCTCCCCCGCCTCGGCGCGTCGCCGTGCCGGTGCTGGTCCGCGATGGGAAGCCGTGTCTGGGCGGCGCGCAGAGCTACGCGGCCGCCGCTCCGTACGGCTCCAACCCGTACAGCTATAACGGATACCAAGCCTACACATACAACAGCCCCGCGTACAACTCCAACTACAGCTGCACGTACACCAGCATCCCCGCCCTGCCTCCGTCCAGCACCTCCAACGCCTTCATGAACATGAACTTGGGGAACGTGAGCGGCCTCGGCGGCTCCCCACAGGCCCAAACACACCAAGGGACAGCGGTCACATCCTGCCAGGGCTCCCTGCAGGGGATCCGGGCCTGGTAGCCTCCCTCACCACCGCAGAACTAGTCTCTCTCTCTCTCTCTCTCTCTCTCTTTCTCTCTGTTTTTATTTTTATTTTTATTTTTCATGGAGCTCTTTATATTTGGGTCGACCCACAGCCGTATAGAAGTGTGTGTGTGTGTGTGTTAACTCGGTCCAAACGCCCCAGAACACAGTATTTTCTTATATAACGGAGAGAGTTTGGATTCAGCTGCAGTTTCACTCACACTTCCGGTTCTTCAGGTGCATCAGAGCCGGTGTTAGCGTGCGTAAAGGCCGCATGACATCCGAACAGTGACGGTGCTGTGGGTCTGAAGCGCGGAGGAGAAAATGACGCGCAGAGTTTTGACTCATTTCTCCAAATCTGAACTCGATTTTTTTTTTTTTTTTTTTTTTTTTTTTTAAATGTTTGTTTTTAACCTGGTATATTTTTAGACTGTGGAGAGATTTGAATTGCTTTAAATTGTTTTTTGGTTCAACAGAGAATTGTTTTAGTCTATTTCACATCTATTCAAATAAATCAGAGAAATGAGAAAAGCTGCGTTTGATTCTGTATCCGAGAAAACAAAACAAACAACAAACAGTTCTCTACGGTTTTTTTCTTTTTCTTTTTCTTTTTTCGATGTTAAACGTTCAGCACTGCAAATATCTAATGTACACTGAAACAGTATTTCCCCCATATAATGAAAAGAAAGAGTAATTATGATTAGTAGAGCCCAGTCTTGCTCCCACTGTGCCCATAAAATGAATCAGATGCACGGAGGCAAATTTCTGCTCATGAACATATTGAGGTGGGAGCTGCTGGAAGAGGCCGGGGCCACAGGAACTCTTTGTCCCGGTGCCAGGCGACGTGAAAGGAGGAAGTTATTCTCCATTTGAGGTCCTTTAAAGGACGCGATTAAGCACCTAAAAGAGCGAGCTGCAGCCGGGCCGAGGCGCGGGGAATAATGGCTCTTATTGGATTGTCGGACAAAAGGTGTGTGGTAGGCAGAGCCGGGCACTCCGCAAAGACAAAAGCGCACAGGGGCCGCGAGATTGACGTCCTAATATTCCCATTTGAGGGACAGGCAGCGGGTTATTCTGCGCGGAGAAGGGGACACGGAGGAAAAATGTGGTCACTTTTGTTCCCCTTCAGGAGGCTTTTTTTGTTCCCGGAGAAAAGCTCTCCGAGGTCCCCCCCGCCACCACCGCCACCTCCATCACCACCACCAGCCGTGAGGCTTCGGGGGCAGCCGGGCTGGAAGGTGATGGCAGCGGGGAGGCGTTTGTGTGAAAGAAGGGGGTATTATTGCTACAAGTTTCACCATTTATCCTGATGAGGGAAATGGACGGGAGAATTGTAATGGGGGAGAGCTCGATGAGGAGGGAGGAAAGAAGGGAGGGAGGGAGGGTCGCGTCCTGCAGCCCATTATTTCAGTTTAAGCGTGTTATTTCAGCCCACAGCGACCTGATTCTCACAGGTGACAGTTCTGATCCTGGACCAGAGAGGAAAATCTGACAAATGTCAAAGACAAACTGGAGTTTAGAGGGAATGTTTGTGTCTGAGACGGATTTTACGCACCGCAGAAGACGCAGTGAAGTTGTGACAGAGGTGTTCGGCATGTTCCGGTCGGTTGTGGATCCAGTGTTTTATCTCCTGAAGTCATTCAATACGCTTAAAGATCCCCCAAATCAAATGGAAATCAAGTTCTAGAAAGTCATTTCTGAAGCGAATTAAATTGTTATTAAACGAAGAAAAGAGAAAACAGCAAAAACTTGATTTAAATCCAACTTCTAAAACGCAGTTTTTGCGTTTTAGAAGTTGGATTTATATCAATTTTTTTTCTGTTTTCTCCTCCATATTTTTGGAAGTTTTTATCTGTTTGTTCGCAAATATCAAGCGTTTCTTTCTGATTTCTTTTACGACGTTTAGCTCAATTTAACTTTTAACAGCCTCAACTTTTGAGGTCAGACTTCAGTCAGAGATCCAGCTCTCGGTTTTAAAAACAGGAGCCGGTCGTCGTGCAGCCCACTTGGCGCTGTTAATTAGCCATTACGCATCAAATGAAGGTTAAAAAAAAAAATATCCCACGCAGGGTTCTGACCTCACCCCCAAACTCTCTGTTCCCCTGACAACTTGTTTGCTGGAACAATCCCTCCGAACAGAAACCACCGCGGAGGGTTTTTTGGGGGGGAGGAGAAAAGCATCAATTGCTGTTTTTCCCCCTCTGCGCCTAATTGTTCCTCCGGCCTGAGAACAGTTGTTTCCTCCAAAAAAAAAAAACCCATTCTTGTATAATTACAGCCGCACTCGTGTCCTGGTGTGAGGCAGCAGCTACAGACTGAGATCATCTCCGTCCCGATTCAGACGAGAATGTGGAAGAAAGTGTGACAGGAGACAGTCTGCGTGTCTCTGACGGTGCAGCAGTTCTTCCTAAAGAAACGAGTCCTGACTCTTTAACTCCGCATCCATTTGGACACTTTACGCGCGTCTCTTCCTCTGAACAGACTCGCTGTTATCTGCAGACATCAGCGCGTCTCTCCGGCTCCTCTCCGGCCCAGACAGCCGGTCTGAGATCTGTCAGTCTGAGCTGTTAACCAGCCTGATCTCCTGTTTGGAACAACAAACAGCTGAAGTAGAGCTGCAGCGGCCTGATGCCTCTCTGCACTAATGGGGGATTAATTGAGAGGTAAACAGAAAGCTGATAAGCTGCGCGCCCCGAGGTGCTGCTGCCCGCCGGCCGCAGGACGGAGACTGATGGGCCGCAAATAAAGACGAGACAGAGAGGCGACAAACAGCCTCCACCTGCTGCTGACGATACAAATAATAATAATAAGATTCATTCTTACATCTTGACGTTGAAATAAAACCAAAAAAGCGACAATTTTTCACACAACAACCTCAAAAATTAGTTGTTACTGCTTTAAATTTATATTTCCACTCAGGTACATTTTCTAATTTCTGCTCCATTATATTCATCTAATGACTTTAGTTACTAGTTACTTTGCAGGTTGTTGCATCAGAGACCAAAACTGGGCGAAGTGCAGCTTGATTGATTTTAAACGAACCTTTACGCACAGAGTTCAACTTCACAACAAACTCGCCTCAAACTTTTGTTTTTATGGCGCAAAAAACCCGACAAAGTATTTTCTGTAATAATCCTTAAAATATAGAAAATAACAAAACAATCAAAGCAACAATATTTCAAACTGAGAAACTCAAACGTTCAGTCGTAAAGCTGGAGATTAAAGTTTGGCGCAGCAGTGACGGAACACATTTAACTCAAGTAGTCACAGTTTTCCACCTTCTGTTTCCTTCCACTGCATTTTTCTATTTTTGTTGTGTTTTTTTTCTTCATGGCACAAAAAAATACGGACAACTTATCTGCTGGAATAATTCTTTAAAAAAAGTGTTTAAAAAGCAGAAAATAACAAACACGTTAAATCAAAGTTAAACCGGAAGATTCAGTCGGTGGAAAAGTTGGAAAGTAAATTTACTGCAACACTTAAATTCAGTTCTGAGGTGAATCACAGCAAAAGTCACAGAATTATTACTGTGTTTATTATTATTTTTACTTTAACAAACAGAATAATGATTGTGACGACTGTGAAACAGCAGAACTATTAGATTTAATAAAAAAAAGACTTCCAGGAAACATCATCTACATACAGAATATAATATATGTATGTAACAGCACTTTAATTTGATGTTTAACATACATTTAATATCAGATACTTTAAATAATTCCTCCTACAGGCGAGTTTCACGGACACTGCAGTAATATTTTAACACTGTATCTTAACTTTAACTGTTTTTTTAAGAGTACAAAATATTTTCCTCTAAAAGTAGAAAGTAGTTTTAAAAAATGGTTTCATTAAACTGTTTTTTCCCACATTTTCATTGGAAATAATGAATCCATAAGAATAAATCCGCGTCATCTTAAGAAATTAAATGGGAAAAAGTAAAAATTATATATATATATATACACACACACTAGTGTAAAGTATTCAGGCTCCTGCAGCAGCAGCAATGATCCCAGAATGAATAGAAGTAAACAGAAAACACATTAAGACGCCTGAAGGCCGTTTATTCTGACTCACACACACACACACACACACACACACACACACACACACACACACACACGCGTCACACTTTTCATTATTTGCTCCGTCTGCAGTGTGTGTGTGTGTGTGTGTGTGTGTGTGTGTGTGTGTGTGTGTGTGTGTGTGTGTGTGTGTGTGTGTGTGTGTGTGTGTGTGTGTGAGTTTTGGGGAGGAGGATGTTGGTTTGAGTCGTCTCACTCAGACCGTCTCTCTAAATGTTTACCAGACGTTTCCAGTGTTGTTTTTCATGTGTCACAATATATAAAATGTCTGTGTGAGTAAACTTGCGGCTCATTCACAGTCACATCTGTCGGTAACCAGCACCTCCACACACCCTGCAGGCAGATCCAACCGGGCTGAACAGAACCAGAACTCCTCCTGCAACATGACCCTCGAACACAACACGACAGTCCTGAAGAGTTACTTTACTTCAGAACTAACAACCTACTGCTCTGCATTACTCTTTAATTCATGTTTAATTAAAGCCACTCAGATTTTAGAGTGTAATTTCTCAGAGGAAACAAAATAAATGCTTATCTAAATTATTTTAACAGGAAAAGATGCTTTGGATGAAGTTGCTTATGTTTATTATCACGTGAGTTTGAAGGTATAAAATATAAAAAATCATCTTGTTCACTGTAAACTTAAAAATATGACATCAGGGAAGTTATAACCTCCGACAAACGTCACTCAGACGGTTAAATCTAAGTTGCAGGAGCTCAAAAGTTTGAACAGCGTCAGATAATCCGTCTGCTTCACATCCGAGGTCGTTGGTTTCCTACATCAAGTCAGATTTTACAGCAGCCGGTTTCATATTTTCTAAGAATCCTACAAACCAACAAGTTCAACACTGAACTTTACAAACAAACTCCAGAGTTTGACTCTCATTCGTCCACTGAACACTCAGAAACTCATTTATAGATTTTGATCCAGTTTGTCTTTTTGTTCATCACCACAGTAAAATATCCAACACTGCAGCACATTCAGTGGAAAATTCCCAAAACGTATCAGTCGCCTGTCTGAACCGACTGCAGCGTGTGAAGTTACCAGTGATGGAATGTAACCAAGTAACTGAGAGTCTGACGGTGTTTCAGATGTTATCGGGTCGATACCGGACCGTCACAGATCAACCGGTGTCAGCGGGTCCAAATTTTAAAAGTTGACTTCACTTTCAGGAATCCAGTTACCTCAGAAAATACCGAGGAAGACTGTAGGATTTAAGTCGTACTTCTCAATTCGCTCAATTTCAGATTTGATAATCTGTCGACACTCAGCATCAGTAAACATACATGTTTATATCTGTGTAATTTACTTTTACTGACAGAAAATTACTTTTAATATTTAAATTTTAATATAGGTCACAAGATTTACAAGGGTGACTTTAACTTTTTCCGCAGTAAAGATTTCAGCACAATATCTTTAACTTTCACAGCACATGTTCTTTTTTAATTACTACAGTGAACTCTCTCACTGCTGCTCGGACTATTTATCAAAATCCAGACAGAAGAATAAAGAAATATGTCGATCAGTGTTTCCCAAAGTCCAACACGACGTCCTCAAATGTTTTTCGGTCCACAACCAAAAGACATTCAGAAAAAAAACAGAAATTATTGACATTTAAGAAGCTGGAATCAGAGAACTTTGACCTTTTTATTCTTATAAATCACTCAAACCGACCAACTGATTAAATAAACACTTGGTGACTAATTTGATAATTGAGCACTAATCGATTAATCGTCGCGGCTCTACAACGTTAATGACAAAATCCACGAGTGAGTGCCACAGAGATTAAATGTTTAATGGCCTTAAACCTCCTGCAGCGTCGGCTTTAATCGATACTGAGGCTTCAGCTGAATCACACTCAGTTTCTCTCAGAGTCCGACGAGACAAATAAAACTCCAGAGTTCGTGTCGGCGTCTCCTCTTTCACGACCACGACTGCAGAGTGTCTCTGGGCTCGCACTGTTTCTGTCACAACACCCACATGTTGTTGCAGAGGTTGCTGTGCTGAATGTGCTGCCGCCTCCACTCACTCGGCTCTCACCATTGGAGCAACACTCCGCCTATCAGAGGACATCAGCCGAGCCGCTCGGGCTGCAGCGCCGAGTACCGAACAGGCCCGGACAGGCCGGGCTCAAACACAGAGAGAGAGAGAGAGAGAGAGAGAGAGAGAGAGAGAGAGAGAGAGAGAGAGAGAGAGAGACAGAGAGAGAGAGAGAGAGAGACAACTCCCAGCAGAGGCCTCGACACACGGACAGCACTGCAGCATTACAGCTACTGCAGGCAGCAGCTGAAACTGATTCTGGATCAGTTGGGACTTTGTGTCAAACACAAATGAAAACAGATTTGAACTGTGTTTACTCACAACAGTTTTCCAAAGTGTTCCCGAGCTCATGTAGTGTGTTTCACAAAGTGTTGAAGCTCGAGGACGCTGCTTCACATCCAGTCATGACGCCTGTTCACCTGTTACACATGAACCTGTTTACCTGTGGAAGGCCACAAACACACCTGCCTCCACACACATTTACAGACTTGTTGCCGCTGTCCCGACGTGCGTGAAACACGCTGCTGCCATCAGATCAAAGATTTCTGTGATGTTTTTAATTGAGCATATGTAAAAGACGAAATGTGAAATTATTGTATTCTTTTGCTGTTCATGTCTTGATAACATGCTGAGGACCAGGTGACCAAAACATCTTTTCCCAACCTTAACCATGTGTTTCTTTTACCAAACCACAGCAAATCAAAATCTGAACGGAAATGATCAGAAAGTTTACGTATACGTAATTTGCAGAAATGTGAATAAAAACATTTATTCTTGTTAGGAAACCCTCTTCTGCACAATAAAATGTTTGAAGCTGACATTCCTGCAAACCACGGATACGTCCGAGGTCGACATTTGTACCGAACGTGCCACGTCACATTTGTATTATATTAAATTAGCTGACTTTTACATCTGGAAGTGGAGTAGATGGTTTCCAGACATTTTTTATCGCAGTAAAAAAAAAGCTACTTTTCAGGGGGGAAGTCGTGACCGTCTCCATCTGTGGTCATGGCGACCAAAACAGGTATTTTAAGGCTAATCAGTGTTTGTTGTGCTTAAACCCACCAGAGCATAAGAAAATTATTGTGATGAGAGAGAAAAAGAAAATTAAACTGGAAAAAACAGACAGTTGCAACATAAAGACGTGATCAGTTTTAATTTTTGCAGAAACGCACTTAGCTAAAATTTATTCTGACCTTTGCCATCAGTGGACTCGCTTGCTGGGGTGATGTAACTCCAGTAATTGACACATTATTGACTTTTGAAGGTGTCATTTGTAGGATATGGTTATAATTCTTAAGTAGCTTTAAAAACATCGGGGGAAGTAACCCACGATTGCTGCTCTTTGCTAGATATCCTTGGCTGTTGCTAGCTGCCATTAGCGAATTAGCTCATGGATCAGTCAGCAGTCAGATCATAGATGGAGTTACCACAGGCGACGGGACCAAATTCAACCACATGAGAACGTGGGACTAAACCCAATCTCCACAACCAGCAGAGGTCAGTTTGAAGACAGGGGTTAAAGTATGGAGGCGATTTACGGCAGTTTTGACTAGAAGATAGTGAAGTGGCAGAGGAGACAGAGAAAGAATCGGACATCAGCAGTGGACCAAACCAGAGGTGACTGTAAAAAGACAACCCAAGACAGCGTTGTGAGTTTTATGAAGTTTCACTCAGGCTCAGCGAGCTGCTGGAGGCCATCTGACTGTTGCATCTGTGGTACAAAGTGGTATTACGAGGCAGGACGGCCTGGGGCTAGCTTGTTAGCATGCTAACCTCAATACATAGAAAACACTGTTCATTCTTCCCAGTCTGTTGATAACGTCAGTTCATTGTTTAAATGTTCTAAAAGAATCAGGTAATATTTCACATGTTGCTCCTTTAACTGAGTCGACAGTGACCGAGTTAAAAATGGCGGAGGCGATCGTAGCTTATTCGCCGCGTTGCACCATCCGCTTTTATTTTGACCTTTTCTGTCGCAGTATAAACTTCTCTACAGAAGAGCGATGGTTTGCAGACATTTATGAGACAGGAGTCTCATAACACAGCAAAATAACCGATAGCTTCCTCCATTTTGGACTTTCCAGCTCTCCGTCTCAGCAAAGGTCAGCACTGTCAAGCGCGCGTGTCAAAGTTGACTGCAGCGAAATGTAAAAAAAATTATATATATATATATATATATATATATATATATATATATATATATGTGTGTGTTTTTTTGTTATGAATCCATGTAACAACTTGAATTTAGTATCCTGATGCTGTTTCCTGCACCAGGCTGCGCTAATAAATGGTCACATGTAACATCCACATTAGTCAGAACTCTGGCGCTGGATCGCAGCCTGTGGGAGTTTGGCTCCTAAATGAGAAATCCAGCAATTGAGAATTTGACACCTACAAGCTTTAGTGTAAAGTGCTCTTCGGACGCTGCACAGTGTCTTCTGAGTCAGCTCACATGTAATGCTCGCTGACGTCAGCGTAATAGATTTTGCAATGGACGTGGATGTTTGGAAATGTCTCTTTAACTGGTTTCCCGTGTCCAGGGATGGGAGACGGGAGGAAGGCCAGCCAAGAGGACGACTCCAGCTCGTCCATCAGCCCCAGATATCTAAATATTTATCTGGTGATCCACATTTATCCGTTCACTGGTGCAGCATTCTGGGTCGAAAACGTTATGTTTCTGGGAAGATACACGAGCGTACAGTGTTTATCCGATGCTACCCACAGAGATTTATCCTAAACTGTCAGGGTTTACAATAACACCCATAAATTGCAGTGTGTGTCTCACTAAAAATCATTAGCATCATTAATTTGAGTCCCGCACCAGCTGGGAAAATCTGGGCAGGAGAGGTGAATGAGTAAGGCTTTCTGCTTCTATCAGCAGCTGATGTCCATGTGCTCTTGAGCAAGGCACTTAGAAATAAAGCTGATGAGGCTGATTAACTTGTGGTGAGATCTCGGTTCTTACAAGGAAAACTCAAGTGCACCGTATGAAGAGGAGTGGTGCTTCTGGTGGTTTTTAATAGGAAATAACCGGGCGGTCGTCTGCAGGCAGGGTGTGGCATCAAAATCCACCTCAGGACGCTCAAGTGGGTGTTTAAGAATAAAAAGCCTTAAGTAAATACAGGCTGACAGATTCTCTGAGGACACAATGAGATCTTGTTTTTTTGCTTCGGTGTATTTTTATATCGTAGCTCAAATTGATTAATGACCTGCTTCCATCCAGTCGAGTGCCTGGATTTTTAATGCCACACCCGATACAAGGAACCATCCTTAACTCCTGTAACTGGTTGGAACTAAAGCAGCTTATTGTACACATCTGGTTAGTATTCAAGAAACAGAATCATGTGCACACAGATCTACGTCTTATCCAGCATCTAACAGCTGCACGAGTCGTGTAGAAAAGTCAGTTACGAGACTTTAATGTGATGATCGAATTACAGCCGCTGTTGCTCAGTTATTTTCTGGAAACATCTCGACAGCAATCAACAAAACAGATCGACAAAATAATCCAGTTGGCGTGGTAGTTGCAGGCCACAACTGAGCAGATAAAATCGTCTGCTGTTCGAGTTCCAAGTTGGAACTTATTGGACGAATTACCATTGATCTTTTGGATATTTAAGGTCCCCAGAGGATGAATCTTAATAACTTAGTGTTCTCCCTTAAAAAAGCATTTATCTTGAACATTGTGTTACACGCTGATGAGAAAATTTTGTGTTTTGGTAGAAGAAACAAATCAAAGGTGTTCTTCCTCTGGAGAGTCACAGATTAAATTAACTATTAATTTAATCTATGTACACATGAAACTGTTTTAGTCTGATGGTGACAGACAGTCTCGGGAATGACCATTTAATGACCAATTATTGGTCCTCTGGGGATCATGAATATCCTCACTAAATCTCATAAAGCTGTGGACAGTAGTTGGTGAGGTATTTCGCAACCAATGAACAACAATCTTATAGATCAACAATGGCATCCTGCAGGTGGGGTGAGAAGTCAAAGCTGTGTTTAACCTCTGGAGAGTCAGATATACTTACTGAACCTTTTTCATATATCATGTGTACACGTGAAACCATTTTGGGCTGATGGTGGTGACAGATTTTTTTTTTTTGTAATCTCATGTACGGATGAAAATATTTGGTGACAGCCATGGGAATAACCAAAATCATTGGGGTTTATCCTCTGGGGATCATGAATATCAACAACAGTGTTGATCCTCCTTGTAGAGTCAGAGTGTGAGGTAACTGTTATATTCTAATATATCTTGTGTACATGTGGAGATTTTTGACCTGGTGCTGGCAGACGGGTGGAGAAATGATGATCATGATTACTGGGATTCATTCTCCGGGGATCATGAATATTCACAATAAACATGTAAACTAATGTAAATTGTACTCGATGTCTTCTGTGGAGCGTATTTAATTTCTCTCTGCACAGGAGCGCTTCCGTCGCCCTCGCTGGGTTTCAGGGTGTGTTCCTCTGGAGTGGTCCGGCACGTGGGGGGGCACTGACGCTGCGACATGCCACGTTACTAAACTGAATCATGATTAATGCTGTTTATACTGATCTTTACAGTTTTATGAAGTGCGGT
The DNA here is from genome assembly GCA_030272975.1 of Sparidentex hasta. NCBI lineage: Eukaryota > Metazoa > Chordata > Actinopteri > Spariformes > Sparidae > Sparidentex > Sparidentex hasta. Next base: position 32,640 of record JARJLU010002520.1, on the reverse strand, counting down.
ATCGCCTATATTTGTATGGCCTGCAGGCGGAGCGTCACCGATGAAGAGATTAGAGCACTCGTCCCACATTTAAACACCGTGGAAACACCATTTATCAAACGCAGCGGACAGCCGGGGGAGAGTGTTGGTTTCAAATCCCTGCTTCTGTCTTTTCCAGCTAAACACACACACACACACACACACACACACACATATATTCTCTGGGCAGCTGTTGGATGGATGAGCTGAGTGTCAGTCGGGTTTCTGTTGTCTCATCTGTCTTTGTGTTTCACCAACACACACACGCCTGATGTTGACCTTGGCTCTGACCAGACCTGCTGCCGTGTGGCCCTCCAGCCGAGGGAGGCCTGACCTCTCGTGCCGAGGCCCTTCCTGTCGGACTAAATGGATCGGCTTACGTTTCACAGCGCCGGCGCTGAAAAGGGAACAACAGCAGGGAGGACGTTAGACGAGAGACATGAAAGACAACATTTTAGCTTGTAGGCCGCGGGGTAATGACAACAAACACGGGGCCTCGAGTGAAACAGGATCCGCGGCGGAGGGAAGGTGGAGGTGCTGCTTTCTGTCAGTCTGCCTGTCAGCTTTCATCCAGGCAGCGTGGAGGCCCAACGTCTGCCAGCCATTTTAACTACGGAGGGCCAGAGAGGACATTTCATATTTTCTATCCCCCAAACTAAAGCTTTTAAGCAACATCATCTAACTGAAATATTAATTAAATCGCAGGACACGACATACGGTTATAACTGAAGCAGTGTGGTGCTGCAGAGATGTTCACGTCCTCCAGACAAAAAGGAAAATGCTTGTTTAGTGCAGACGTCTGCAAAAATCACATCATCAACATTTATTTATATATTTTACAGTAAAAATTTCCACTAAAACTGTGACTCACCTTGACTCACGCATCAAAAACAGTCACAACATGTTAAGCAATCATTTTCTGTGAATCATTCAGCCTCTAAATTAAAATAAATTAAATAGTAAATCAAGACTGCGAGACTTTTTCTCATGCATATTATCTAATTTTGATATCAAGAATACATCCTCAAGGGAGATAAAGTGTAAAACATTTAGTTTTTTGGTTTTTAAAGGACAAAACTAGTTATGTTTTTTACATTATCTTAATCAAGTGTTTATTAAATCTTATAATTAAAACGGAAAACATTTGATAAACTTTTAAGCATTTTTGCTGAATGAATTCCTTAAACAACTCAACAATTATCAGAAGTGTCGTCAGCTGTCTGCCAAGCTGGTTGATGACTGTGTTACTTCAGCATTACAATATAACAATGATATGAAAATGTCACATCTGGCCTGCCGTAGTTTCCATATTTTCACCACATCACCAGCTGCTGTAGGTCTTTATATAAGACAGCGAACAGATTTGTGTTTGTGTCTGGTGAGTCTTCCTCTGTGTATTAGCGACACCTGCTGGTTGGTTGTTGTACCTGCACTGGTCATCCTGCTTACTGTCTGTTAAACATCTGTAGACGTTTCACAACTTTACTAAAGACTCCAGAATCAAAAACTATCAGGTAGTTTGATCTCTGAGTCTCATCCCGCTGCGTCAGTCTTTGACGAGTTTGGAATGAGACTCAAAAATCTACATTTCTTACAAATATCAAATCAAACATTTGCAGACAGCTAATGGTGTTCATGTCAAATTATAAATGGTGATACAGGTTTTGGAAATCTCTACATCACGCCCATCAGAGTCTCCTGAAACGAGCTGGAGCTGGGTAACATCTGGAATTATTCTTGATAAATGAAATATAAAGAGCCTTCTCTCAAACGGCTGCCGATTCATTTCCTGACAGGCGATTAACTGACTAATGCTTTCAGCTTTTAACAGCATTATACAGTCTTTTCTAACTGTAATTTGACCAATTTTGTACTTGTTTTGGGGATAAAGTTGGGTTTTGAGATTTTGAAAAACCAGAAGACTCTTAGAAAGACAAAAAACACATAAACTTAATTATTCCATAGTGAAAGGTGAACCAACCCTGACGATTTGGACTTCAGCTTAAAATAAAAACTATTCAATATGTCTGCAGCTGTTTGCATCACGCTGACATGAAGGAAGGAAAGAGAAACAATAAGACACGGAGACATGCTGAAGTTCTCAGAGCGCTTGGACAGCCAGCACCAAGAGAAGACCCTGCTTCTGCGAGGAGCTGCCTTAGCGAGTTTATTTACAATTCACAAAATACAGGTGTCGCTCTCAAACAGTGTTCAAGCATTTCACATTAGTGTCGTCTGCCGACAAACCACCGCTTCCTCTCTATTGCTCTCAGTCTTTGGTTTCCCAATCTTGAAACTTGGCTTCTGGTGAGGACCACTCCTACAATCATTTTTTTTAAATATTCTTCACCCCATTCAATCATTTCCTCACGGTAATCTGAATCTAAAATTATCCAGGTTTTCCTTTGTTGCTTCCTTTTATGCGCTTTCTACAGAAACCTGAACTTGTACAGCGCTTTCTCGATAAAACTTAGGGTTCCATATTTGTATAATTCAACATACAGGTTAGCTTTGAAACTCAGCTGGTTAGAGACTCATGATTTATCTATATTTGTCCATATTTATATATATATTATGTACAATTTCATCCGTTTTATGGCTTAATAACACAATATTATATATTTATCTGAGGAACTCTTGGTAGTAGTTGTGCGTTGGATATATGGCGGCTAACTGAAGGCATGTGTAGAAGTTATTTAACTTTAATTCTCTGCACTTTTAATGTCAAGGTCCTAACATTAGTAAAAGAGGTTACTTTTAAGTGCTAGGACACAAGAAGACTAAACAAAAAAGTGATTGTCTAAGGTGAATACGGCTGAATGCAGTTTTAGTTCCGTCTGTAATAAAAGATTCTTGTTCCAGCCGTTTACATTATGGAGGAAAAACAGAAATCCTTTGTTTCTTGCAGCACTGAATGTTTTGAGCTGCAACATCTCTGTCCGGATGATCCGACATCTGGCTCCGACCAGAGACGACCTGCAGCCTTCAGACGTGCGTACAAAGATACCGAAGCGACGAAAAGAACCTGTTAATGCCGTAACAAGTTTCATACAGTCATTCACAGCAATCTCACTGTGGTCGGATGCTAACGGAAGGCTAACAAAGCTAAATCTTTACTTGTTATGTTACTGCAAAGTAGATAACTCAGTTACGCTGCGCAGAGATCAAATCTGTTCACCGCTGAACTCCAGAAACTGTCATCTCACACAAACACACACACACACACACACACACACACACACACACACACACACACACACACACTCAGTCATACACCTGCTTCACTCAAGGGTTGAATATTTCAGTATTTTCCATCCGAACCCAAATCTGATCCTCTGATTGAATAAATTACAGGCTGTGTCATTTAAAACCAACTGTGTGTTTTGTTTGTTAATGATCTTTCCTCTGACTGCAGTATTTTCTGTACACCAGCACAAGTCTTCAAACTCACTAACTCACTCAGCCTGTCACCTCCAGCTGGGTTTCCTCGGCGCCCCCCTGTGGTCAAAGGTAAAACGGTAGTAATACTTTCAAGAAGTGCAACGTGTGCAGTCGAGAGCTGTGAACCCGGTTTACAGAGCAGTTTTTAAGTACTTGAGAGAATTACGTTTTCTCAGACACTCTGGTCTGTATGTGTGGAGGCTGAAGTGCTGACTATGAGCTTTCTCACCAGTGTAGAAGATGCTACAGCTGAGCTGCGAGTTAAAGCTCCCAGTCGGCACTTCAACCTCAGAGTCACAGCTGCTTTTTTAGTTCTGGGCCAAAATAAAACTGCGCTGTAGGCGTCTGAAGGGAAGCGAGGTTTTTCTTTTTAAATTCAACTTTACTTTGACTGTGCGTTACCTCTCCATAAATAATGAGCTTTTTGAAAGCCAGTGAAAGAGTTTGTCAAGTTAAACACCAACATGAGAAATAGTTAAAGCATCTGAATTTAGTGGGGCGAGTTTAGGGAACTACAACTTCCTGTCTGCAACTTCAAAGTCCATTTTTCCGTCAGTAACAGTGTATTACGACAGTTTTAAGGACAAGTCGTCTCCTAACAGTTGTACGCTTTCTCACCTGCTATGAACTAGATCGGACCGCATACGCTCAATACATCTCAGTAAACAAAATAAAAGTTGACATGTGGCTCGAAGAATCTAAGACTCTCGAGCCGTTTCAACCCTTCAGATGTTTAGAATTCGATACCGACGACGGAGATCGGTACGGTGCATTAAACCTTTGTGTTGCCGATACACCATCCTGCTGCCGGGTGTTTATTTGTCTCCGTCACGGTCTCCACGCAGCCGTCTCTCGTGCTGCCGCTTGGTGATGATGTATTTGAAGAACTCGTAGACAGACCAGCTGATGGCTGTGGAGGGCATCTGGTAGATGACCCGGGCTTGGACGCCTTTAAAGAAGGCCGGCATGCCTCCCATCCTGTACACAGTCCGAAAAGCCTCGCCAAGGCCAGAGATGTGGCGGCTGCTCGCGGCGGCCGCTCCAACCGCTCCAGCTGCTGCCGTTGCTTCGGCCTGGATCACGTGTATGGCCTGAGCCTCCTGCGTGTTCAGGAGGGTCTTGCAGACGTCGAGGGGAGTGGTGGCGGCGGCGGCCAGGGCTCCGGCCAGAGCACCGGACACAACGTGGGAGGAGGGGTTGTACTGTCTGTGGGGGTTGAGGAGCTCCTGGAGGTACTCGTATGTCATGAAGTGGAGCGCCTGGAAGGGCACGTTCATGGTCAGCTGGGTGGTGTAGCTGCGGTAGAAAGCCGCCGTGCCTTCCTGCCTCAACATGGAGCCCATGCAGTCCAGCACGCCGCGGTAAGGAGAGTTGAACATCTGCATTCGCTGTTTCACAACTGTGGAGAGGAGAAAGAGGAAATCAGCGAGGAAAAAACACCAGGAGCACATTTACGATGATTTCACAATGAGACCGGAAAGAAGAACCGGGGAGGAAAATCTGGAACACGAGACAGGAAGTGAGAACTTTAGAGGTTAAACAAAGAAAAATTTGTTTCAAACACACCTTGTTTTCCTTCTTTTTCATTATTTGTAGCCTTATGATCATATGATGATGTTAAAGGCTTTATGAAACTATTTTACAAATACATATTGACTAACACATACATCAAAGTTATTATGTCCCTCAAAACACACAAGACGTTTATCTGGGTGTCGTTTCTGCTCTCAGTACACAGCCGAGGCTGTAGCTCCCCCCGGTGTCCTGATGGTACAACTACACCATCAGAGGTATTTCTGTAATGGTCTCATAAGGAGGCCGGAGATTCTATAATTAGATCAAGCATAAGTCTTCACTGTGGAGAATGTGCAGCACAGGTATGTGTGAGTCAGGTGAGCTGATTTAAGAAGTGAGTTTTACCTTCTGCCGGGTTCATGATGGCGTCGTGCAGCACCGTGGCCATGCAGCCCGCCACGCCTGCAGAGAGAAGAGCAGCAGAGGAGGAAGTTAAAGAAGGTCGAGTTTCCTCCTTCCTTCATTATCACCACAGACATCTTTGTTTGACGCAAATGCCTTGAGATGAGGCGTTCTGTCCAGTTCTCTCTCTTTCTATTCATTTTCTATTTGGTTGTGGTACTTTAGAAAATAAGTATGTTACAATAAATTTCACTGTTAGCTCTTACCGTTAGCAAAGTGGCTGTTGGTGCCCGGATGAATGGCGTCACTCAGCGAGAACTTGATCTTCTCGTAGCAGGCGAAGTAGAGAGCGTGGGCAGGCCCCGCCCCCACCGCCAGCACATTCACGCCTCTGATTGGCCGCCACAGGCCCTCAGTCCGCACGATCTGTTGCAGGGCGTCCATCACGTTCCTGTAGCGCGCTCCTGGCTCGGGGTGCAGGCTCTGCATACGAGTCTGGAGTGAGAGGAGCAAACGTGAATCATTTAGATATCAATCCAAATTATTTTGTTCTTAGTCACCAGAAGTTCATCAGATTGATTTGTGTGGGGTGAGCGCTAACAAAGATGTTTTGTTCTTTATTGCTGAATCAGTGGCGGTTGGTAGTTTTTGTGGAACTGTTACTGGTCGTATTTTGAATTTCTCTAACCCGACCTGCAAGAAGCCAACAGGCTAAAGTCAGTCAGCGTGTGTTCATGTATGTCCTCGCAGTGTCTACATCTCAGTTAAAATGTTCATGACTCTGCCTCGACTCTGACAACAGACGGAAATGGCTGCGTTCAAATCGCCGACCACAAACCACAAATCAGGAGAGCATGCAGTCAGGAAGTGGTTCAAACTCAAACACTCAGCCTTCCACTCGCAGCTCAGATAAGCAGCACTGTTTGCTCTGCTGCTGGCTGTGAACGTGGGTCAATAAAGGACCAGCGGACAAATTCCAGCGCTACAGTCCAAGATGGTGAAATCCTGAATATTCTCCTAACATGCAATACAAGAAATGCCCGGTCCACGCCCTCCCCTGAGGGGTAAATATTTACAGCAGAGGCTGAGAAGGAACACGGCCGCCTCCTGGAGGCTTACAGACATTCCCGCTCTCTGTTTCTGGGAAATGGTAACTCACATGGAATGTGCTCGGTCATCCAGTTTATTCAAGTCTGGTGGGTTTTTCCCTTTTTTAGTTTTTGGCGCACAAAGCTCAACCCGAGACAGAGAGAGAGCACCAGGCTGGTCGACCACACACAGAATCAGGTGTCAGGGAACCAGAAACTATAAAGAGAGCGTTGTGTTCATGTGTTCATGTCACCTTTTCACAAAGTTTCCCCAACAGAGCGGCTGAATGGAGCCATTATAGCTGCTCAGAACGTAGAGAACTACAACACTGGGAGGAAAATCAATAAATCCAGCAGCATCTTGACTGTACTGCACCTTCTTTGGGCTCTGGGGAAGTCTGAGGGCAAACAAGACAACTGATGCTATTTTAAAGCTGCATTTGTCAAGAACTTAAAATCATGAGGACCTCAGTCATACAAACACAACTTCACGACATCGAGACAGTCACTGACTCGCTCTTGACGTGTGGTGTTGTGTATTACTCACTGTGAGGGGAAGTGAAGGAGGACCGGTTGAATACATGTGGTTGTGTTTTAACTGCAAGTTTTCCTGTCACTGTTGGCAGCTATAGTCCAGGATCGCTGGACCAGGACTGACTGCAGACTAACTATAAGTCCGGTCACATCACCTGCTCTCATATTAAGAGACATGTTGTCCCAGAAATAATTGACACAGATGATGTTGTCATCCTGTGACCATTAACTGCCACAGACATTTTTGATAAGATAACAGCATAATAAAACAAGTCCATCCTTTCAAAGAGCGAACAGTGTAAATGTTGGAATTGGACCGTGAATCAAACATGACAAAATCCAATGGAAATGTTTTAAAACTCTCAATCTTGCAATGTTGAAGAAAGGAAGAGGGAAAAAAACACCCTGGATCTGTCTCTTTATCTGGAAACGCTCCGAAAGTTAATGAGACCAAAACTCATCCTCTGTCCAAGTTTCGTGAAAAACGGTTCACTGGCTTTTGTGTAATCCTGCTGACAAACCTGCCAACTAACAAACGTGATGTTTGGAGTACAAAGCTGAACCAGTGGAGAAATGTAAAGGGCAGCAAAGTCCTCCAGATCAGGAAGACCACGCTCTGTTTAAGCTGCTCTTTAAAGACCTTCCAGCAATGAGGAAACAGAATCAACCTGCAGCGACGGTAACAGGAAACTAAGATTGTGACAGAAAAGAAATCTTGGGATTGAGGAAGTTGTATACAAAAAATTTACTGTCATACAAAACCAAACTGACTTCCTTGAGCTAAAAAAATTTAGCCACAAAATCATGTAACACTCTTCCTCCTTCTACTTTGATTTGAGGCTGAAACAGTCGACCACAGTGTCGACCGGCGGGGGGACAGAAAAGAACGTCTTCTTTTAAGTTACAGTCACACAGACATGTTACTCTGATCTGACTCAGGTTCATGGTACCCTGCTGCAACAGCAAGGTCGACAGGACGTACAAACAAAACTAATCAGTGGAAGATTTGTGTTTCATCTTGCTTCATTTTATGTTCCTCATTCTCAGAAAGAATGAGGAACTTTCTTCACTATTAGTTATAAACATTCCTGCATTTACACGTTGTGACTGCAGTGTGCCTAGTTAAAATAACTATCTGCCTTCTATAATATCACAAATAATAAATCGATGTGTGTTTGGATATAAAACATTCACACTGCGGCTCGTCAAAACATTAAGTGGCAAAAGCATTGTGGATGAAAGTTATAAATATTTTTTCTTGACTCACCAGGACAGAGCTTTAGTTATTTCTGACATCTGAATCCTAACACGTCGATCTACTGAGCGCTATGTGACTCTGATGCAACAGCCTGAAATGGCTCTTGTAAACAAGAAAGTTCGAGTCGAGGTTGTTTTACAGAGAAATGCCACGAACTGGAGGAGCTAATCATCCTGGAATCTGTCGTGATCAACAGTTTGTCTGATCGCCCGGAGAACTGTTTGTTCTTTATCTTCTCATACTCAACAACAGACATAAACAATGAGCGCTCACAGACATCAAGACTCATTTGCTCTGCATGTCAACAACTGACATTTAGCTCGTCATGTTGATCTTTCTGACAAGTTATTTCTAATTCTAAATTTACGGGTCTGTGATGAAACGGTTACAGCATCAAGTAGCTGAATTAATGCCAAGATCTGAGGAGAAACTAACTGAACTGAAGTGCGTGGTGAGTTCGGTCTGCTCGCTTTCAGATCTGATACACGTTTCCTCATTTGACACTCAGAATCTGCGTTGCATATTTAAACAAAGATCTAATACAGTACAGTGTGTGCTCTGAGGCTGGTCTCCACAGTAAACTGCTTTCATAACAGGATATTAATGTTCGTTTCCATTTTGTTTTGTGCGGCAGGAAATAATAAACACAAACCAACAGATGTAAGCAGACCTTTTTTTCCCTCTCTATGGATGTTCCTGTTCTCACCACTCACACAGAACATTAGAACCCAGTTTCTGTCAACTCTGAATAAAGTGAATTTAAATATAAAACAGCATCTTTGAATGCACTTGCTTCAGTTGCGTTTCCTGTTTATGCGTCCTTCATGTCTGGTTAGAACTAGTATTGGACGTGTAACTGGAGAAAGTCATGAGCAGAGAGGTGAAGGTCAAGTTTCAGAGATCAGTTTGTCGGGCGGCTCAACAGAAACACATGTCATATAACATTAAACGTATATTACTAAATATGCAGCTGTGTAGTAAATCACAGACGTGTTAATATAATTTATGACTGTGTCACCTCCACTGTTGGTTTGAGTCCAAGTTTCATTTTACCTCAATATGCTGCCACAGTGGTTAGGTAATCACAAACCTGTCCAGTCATAAAACCGACTATTATATTAGTTTATAATAAAGAAACTAATATAATCATTCATGAATGAAGCTGATTGGTTGTTAAATCTGTCGACTCTTGCTCTAGTGACTGATGACCCATCTGTGTTAATCATTTACTACTATTTGACTACCATGACCTCCTCATACAGTACAGTCTGCATTAAGTCCTCTATAATGTCTCCACGGTCATGCACAGAGCTCCGACAAGTAACGCACACGAGTTTCAACCCAAGTTTACATCTAAGGTTATGTAATACATGCTAACTGATTAGCTAAACTGGACCACTGACGAACTTCTTCTGCCACTTTCGACCACGTAGCTGTGCTAAATGATGGAGTATTTCAGCCTTTGTTCTGACTTATTTTACTAAAGCTCCTCGTCAACTTGTCAGTGGTGTTTGTCTACAAAAGTGAGCTAGCTTCCAGCAAACAAGACGAAGTTAATAACACAGCAACGACAACGTTGCTAACACACTGCAGCGTTAAATTATTGTATGTATTTCAATTAGAACTTTTGAGTTATAAAATGGGACGTGGTGAGGAATAAAAATATCTATGTACAATCCCTCCCAAAAAAGTGCTAACAGGGTAGGGCAACTGACGCTTTAGCTAGTGGGCTAGTGTGTGTAGCGTGCTAGCTAATCCAGAGGAGAAGCAACTGTCAAAACAAACCGTCCGCTCTCGCACAAATATCTGCCTTCATACAGGCTGGGCTCAGTTAAACATACGCACTCGTGTTTATATTTTCATTTCGCCCACATCGTGTTACGTTATTTCTCGTTTATATGATGTAAGTTAGCTGACCTCTGTGAGCAGGACCCCTGTTAGCCTGCCGCTACTCGAGCTCAGGCTTGAGTCGAGGCCTGCTCTAGCTCCATGTTTACGCAACCGGTGTCTTTCAACGTGACAGAAGCTGGGCCTGAAAGCGTTTCACAATGAGCAATGTATGAGCGTGTTTTTTAATTCATTCGCTTTGATACCTTGACACAGTCGATGGGGTACATAAGGCAGTGCTCCATGATTCCAGCCACGGATCCTGCCAGCATGTGTGTGCTGGTGGCTACTCCTTGAGGCAGTCCTTCATAGTCTATTTCTGGCTCCGCAGAGGTCGAGGTCTCTGGAGGGGCTCGATGCAACATCGGGGCAAAGTCCTGTTCCCCTGACATCCTCGGTGACAGAGACCCGACAAATCCCCCCGTGGCTTCCATCAGCCTGCCGCCCAGCCATCGGCTTTCAACGCCCGCTGTGTCCACGGACGTTCGCCGGGACACGAAACCGTCCGCTTCCATTCAAGACGGGAAAGAGTTTAGTCCGGTGCGTCAGCTCAGATCGAAAACTCTAGCGACCCGCCTGTTGGTGTAGTCTTCTCGGCTGTTTAATCTGTGTTCCAGCCGGCCGGATGAGTCTTGGCGGGTCGCTGGTGCTGCGCGGTAAGCGGCTGTGGCGAGTCCGGGAACCGGGAGTCCAGCCGGATGGGACCTCGGTGGGTTTGTCAGTGAGTCACGCTAGAACTTGAAGCTGATTGGACAGGTTGGCTGTCAATCACTGTTAGTCCCTCTAATTGGCCAATTCTGTCGTAAAATGAGGCGGGCAAGTGGAGTGGGTGGAGCTTCACAGTCAAGTTGGGTGTTGACGGTTTTGTAACGGGAAGTGTCACACACAGGACGTCCCGGGCAGGAACTGTCACCTTAAACATACATCATTCTGCCTGTAGAAATCAAGGTTAAAGTTGAATATATAATCCAAAGAATCACATAGTATAAACTATCGGTAAGAGTCTTAGTGTTAATCAAAATCAAGACTTAAGGACAAGCTGTAGACATTTTCCGAATAAGGAAGTACATTTAAAATAAATTAAAATATAAATGCATCAATAGCAGAGACAAGCGTGTATTATTTAAATGTATTAATTACAAATGCATTTGATACCAATGCATTTTTGAGATAAGCAGACCGGTAAATCTCCTATTTGACTTCTTCCGTATTTTATTGTTTTCATTATGACTCTTTTGCCAGAATACTCTCAATCTGCCAAGAGAAAAATATTGTTTGACACTGATCTAATATTTCATCAGTAAAGACATTTCAATCTGTCAGGTTCAGTCCAACACACATTATTATCCATTAAGCCCACAACACAAGAAAACAGGACTGAAGGTCGGCTGAATGAAGGAATGCTGACAATCATAAACTCTGGAAACTGGCAAATTATCTACAGCATGTTCTGTTATTATTATTATTATTTTTTTTTATCTACACAGCATGTTCACGTGTCACATGTTCACATGGCATATGTTGCCTTCACGAGCCCTCCGAATTCTTGGGATGTCTATACATGCGATTACGTAAGCTATCAGACATATGTAGAGGTTCATTTTTGCTTTACCATGTTGATTTTTAATTATGCTTAGACCATACCTTATCATGCAACATAAATATTTACCCATTTAAATTTAGGGGTTTATTAAGATGTCTCATCACACCGAATTCCAAATTTCGAAATGATCCCAAATCCCCCAGTCCCACCAGTTGTATCCTCTGAAAAGCTTTTTAAAAGCCTCATTTGTCAGTAATAATAACAATGATAATAGTACTATCTTGTTTTTTTTTATGTAGTGCCTATCAAGAGACCCAAGGAAGTTTTTCAATAGGAAGGGCACTGGGAAAATGACTTAATTATATAGAAAAAAAAGAAGTCATTGGACTGATTTTATTAATTAAAACTGTAACCAAAAATTATGGAATAAAATCTGGATCAATACTTTAAACAACAGCTTGAAGTGTCGTGCATTTTATTATCCTCAGTTCTCGGTCACCACTTTGTTAAAGTCGTACCTATGCGGAGTTTAGATATTCCCCACAGCACGTGAACGCAGCAGCTCTCTACCTCCCACGTTACGTGTGTGATGACGTATCACAAGGGCCGACCGGAAGTGTGCTGGGTTTCTCGGTGATTTCCGTCATTTCCTCCTCTTCGGCTCGTCGCCCTGTTTTAAATTAATCTCCGTGAAGTACAGCGAGAGAAAAACTCGTTCCACCGTCGTGTCCGTCGAAGGAAGAAACATTTAACTGACGGACTGTAGCTGGACTGTCATGGCGGAGGTTGGACGTCCTTAGCTCGGTGAGTTTAAATCAGTTAACGGTTGAACTGTTGATGTTCTGTGTAGTCGCACCGTTAGCCGGCTAGTAACTCAACAGTTGCTAGCTTAAATGGCACAGTAATGGCATTTTATAGCTAAACATTGGAATATATAACATGTATTCTGTGTGTGGTTGTTGTTGTTGTTTTATATTCAACGGTTTATCGTATAGAACGCGGGAAACAAGCCTCTTTTTATGTGCTGAATGTGAAAGAGTTGTGTTAATACTGATATCTATAGCATTTCGGAGAGATGTCAGCTTTATTAAGTGGTAATGAGCCACCTCTCCTTCTCATCCCCTCCAGACTGAAGGCTCTGGACACGATCCTGATCAGACTATAGGCACCATGAGGTGACGACTGTGACAACTTGTATTTCTGCCTACGTGGACTTATGGCAAGGTAACACACGGATAACAGCCTCTGTGAGAGTCTGTTTGGTGCCTCATAACGTGCACTATAACATATATATAACAGAATATGGACTGATTTAACTCAGCCACACCACACTGTTGTTTAATTAGTTATCAAGATTCAAGCTTTTGATTTAATTGCCTAAAAGTGAAACTGTGGAGTATCTCCCTGAGCTTTTTGTACAGAATATAAGATGCATGTGTCGAACAGAATAAAATAGTTGCTAAATAATGAGAACAGTTTTGTTCCTCCTCCACAGGATCACTTTCTCCTGCCTGCCAGCCTCCTGGTACTGCAGCGTGTCCCTGGTGTCTCTGGGCTGCGCTCCCAGGCAGAGACTGCTGCTGCTGCTGCTGCTCTTCATCACTTCTGCCATCTTCCTCCTGGGAACCTACCAGAGGCAGCTGTGGGGCCCGCAGCGGCGGCCCGGGGCCCGAGTCAACATGTGAGTAGACACATGCACCGTTTATGTAGAGATGAACAATGTGAGGACGAGCTGGAGGGTTCTGCACAGACATGGTGTGGAGCTGAACAGAGCAATTTGTGTAATTTAGACAAGAATATGAGTAAGTTAATGATGCAGATCAAAACACATCTACCTACTGCTTATACTAAGCCAGGTTAAATGAATAGATTAACTCCAAGATATGTCATTAACTTGATGTAGCTGTAATCGCATAAATAAACTGTAAGATTTATGATGTGAAATCACAGGAGATGCTTCGAATTATTGGTCCAAAAGTAAAAAAAAAAAAAAAAAAAAAAGCATGTCTACCTCTGCTGTTTCAACCCTAATATGAGTCAGATTTTCTTCTTTGCATGTGATTGGCTGATTGATACACACATCCCCTCTCACATGTGACAGTTTGTATCAAGGCTGGAAAATTCCTGGCAAACAGTCCCAGCTGATAACCAGCCGTGAGAACAGTTATCACACTTGTTTTTGAGGAGACGTGGGCTCACTGTGTGAGACTGACTGCAGATGTTTGGTTCACTTTATCACAGCAGTGGTTACAGACTCAGACTGTGTCAGAAATTCCATACTAACATGCTATTCAGTATTCTACAACGGTATGTGAGGTTCTTTATTGTGTCCGAAACCTTAATATGCACCCAATAGTATGTGAGGTGCACACTATTTCCAGTAAATATTACAGTATGCAAGCACTGGACACTACGCCGGCATAAATATCCCACAATGCAATGCACAGCAGACAATGGGGGACAGCGTCACCGCGGTAACCCGTGCCAACCTCACCTCTACCGGCTCCTCTATAATAATATGATATAACGTTAATATAATGCAGTTCAGTACAACAACATCACTTAACGAGTTTGCCCGCGGTTCGCATGTATTATTGTGTGGCTTCTTATTGGCTGCCTATCAAGGATGTATTATTATATTATTATTATTATTATTAGATGTATTAAAAGAGTATTATTGCAGATTGCCGGTAGAGGTGAGGTTGGCATGGATTACCAGGAAGTGCGTCACCTCCGCGCCAAACAGTGCGTCTGAAAAGATGCATACTACTGTTAGTCATTCAAAAGTGTGTTGAACGATAGTACACATATTGAGTATGTAGTGTGTAGTATGAAATTTCGGCCGCAACCTCTGTCCACCTCCCAGCACTTCTGTAGATATCATGGTAATATCTTACTTGTGAACTCTTGTGGGTCCAATAATGTCAGATAATCGTGACAGTCTTGGTGTATTAATGTATTTAATGTCTCCTGTTTACATGCTGGAATGTGTTGTTTGTTGCTGATGTGTATAATTATGTCTGTGAGCATTTATTGCCAATATAACATCCATTCCCAGGCTTCTTATAGATGCAGGATATAAACACTGTTCCTCATAATGTTCCTGTGTTCTTTCCTCCAGGTACCTCTCCATCGCTGAGTCCATGGAGGCCACCGATGTCCTCAACCCTGCTCTGAATTATGGGATCGTGGTGGACTGTGGCAGCAGTGGTTCCCGGGTCTTTGTGTACTACTGGCCGCCTCACAACGGGAACCCTCACACGCTGCTCGACATCAGACAGATGAAGGACCGCGATCGCAAACCAGTCGTCAAGAAGATCAAACCCGGTGAGGAAGTTGAGCCACGTCGTAGCTGAGTTTGTCACATGTCAGAAGTTTGTAATAACTCATGCACGCTAACAGACCCATACGCAGACAGAGCCTGGTTCTCTGCTTGGTGCAGACTCGAGTCTCTGTATATTCATGCATGAATGTTTCTACTGTCTTTCATGGGCAACTGTAGTTCTCTTGTGTACTGCAGACTCTTTCCAGTGCATTGTGGGAAAGTTATTAACAGTAAAGTAATTTAACAGTTTTTAATCAAGAATCAGCCAAGCCAAAAGCTGCAAGTCTCAGTTTCTCTGTTTTTAACCACTGAAAGGCAAACCAAGTCCATATCTATATATGTGTGGTGCAAATGCAACAGAATTGGTGGAGAGAGGGACAAAGATTCTGCAGAGAGTTGGTCAAACATCATCTCCGCAACTTGTTGGAACAATCTTCCATTTCTCTGATTGCACAATGGTGCCATTGAGCCACAGACTGGTTCATCCAGTGTCGTTGAGCATTTTGGTGCCAGTTTGTGAATCGCTACTTACATCGCCTGTCTTTTGGCTCGCAGTCAAAACAGTGAAAGACGGAGTGTGTGAAAGAGATAAAAGATGGCATTCATGGGAAAAAGAATGTAGAAGGAGAGAGAAAATAATGAAAGTCTAAAACAAGAGAAAACATTACTGTGACGCTGGTTTTCCTTGTAGTGTAAACTAACACATGAGCCGAGGAGTATGTCAGCATGTTGACGTTAGTTATTCCTCAGGAAGGTCTAGTCAGTTTGTTTTATCTCAGGTACAGTCAACAGATTAGATACGCCGGGTTTGTTCCAGGAGCTGCAGCTAAAGGCTACGTGGCACTTTGAACCCTGGGACATGAAGCAGCAGCCTGTATGTCCGGAGTGACACTGTGTGCCGCACATGTCTGAAGCTCATTACTCAGATATATTCAAATCATGATCATTGTTTCATTTAAATTTCAAGAATCTGAATTAATTTGTAATTATTCTTGTACATTTTGCTGTTTTATTTCAAGCAGAGCCGGTTCAACACAATGAACTCTGCAGTTCTGCAGAAACTCTCAAACATGGAAATGTTACCAGCAGCATAAATACAAGAATCGATCAGATGAAGATATAAATGTGATTGTTCTTATAAAACTTTGCCTCGCTGAACAATCGAGTCAGTTTATGAGCTGTAATACTTAATGACATCTTCATCAGTATCATCTAAAGAGAGAAGTCATTTCTGTGGATGTTATAATTCTGTTTTTTGTTTTTTTGTACCTTTATTGTGCTAAAGTGTGTGTTCTGGTGGTTTCAGGTATCTCCACCCTGGCGAAGACACCAGCTAAGGCCAGCGACTACCTCCACCCTCTCCTCAGCTTCGCCGCCGCTCACGTCCCGAAGAACAAACACAAAGAGACGCCGCTCTACATCCTGTGTACTGCCGGCATGAGGCTGCTGCCCGAGAGGTAGACACAGCAAACAGCACCTGATCGTGTGTTGGGCAGCAGTTACTACATTATGTTGTGATTAAACTATTCTGTGGTCCAACAAGGTCACAATTTCATCAGGTTTTGATCATTTTCATACTTAAATTAGTCAATAAATTGAAATTATTGTACTATATACAGTCAACAGCCAGATATTACTAATGAAGTTTAATACAACAGTAGAACGGAAACATCAAGCAGTTTGTTTGTGTTTGGTTTGCACCAGTGGAAGTTCTCTGTTAGCACTGCTGGTCCAATTACAAGTTTACAACACAACAGTTTTCTGTGGTTTTAAAACATTTTGTTAAATACACTCAGAATGTTCTTCTCTGGTGTTTGACACATCGATGATGGAGAATTTATTGCATCCTAAAGGAACTGGCATATTTGTTTATACGTTCAGAATCGTGTTCTGTAAAACAAAGGTCACGTGGACAGATTGTTTTTCTGAAACAGTCGTGAAAAAAATCAGTTCAGAAACATCCGTATGAGTGTATGTAGTGGTAAAATGTTTATATTTAACATTTCTCTTTGCTCTTTTCTTGTTTTTCTCTGATGTTTCATCCCTTTTCTTTATTACTGCATTTAAGGATGCTGACGTGTAGTTTTGTTTCTACTTCACTGCTGAAAAGTTGTCCGTCGTGCTATTTTATAGTTTTAATAGAATAAACAATTCACTACAGTGTCATTTTTAGACTCTATTTGTAAAGCTTGATCTAAACAAAAATAATCATCTCTCTTTCTCTGTGTAGTGTGCAGGCGGCCATCTTGGAGGACCTGGTCACCGATGTTCCGCTGGAGTTTGACTTCCTGTTTTCGCGTTCCCATGCTGAGGTCATCTCTGGGAAACAGGAGGGTGAGATGATGAGCTGCCTGCAGTGATGCTGTAACTCACAATAACTGGTTTGAGTGTATATTTACTGAATAACTGACGTTTCTCTCTAACTGCCGCCTGCTTGTTTTTCTCCCCATCGTGCTCATGATGTTCCTGTTGACTCGCCACCCTGAAGGAGTTTATGCATGGATTGGCATTAATTTTGTGTTGGGCCGCTTTGAACATGCTGATGAGGGTGAGTGTGTTAAGAAGACGTTTCTGAAACTGTCACTAATGTTTGTTTGGGTGTTTTGATTCATCTTTCTTTAGACAGAGAGAATTAAAGCGTACGTTCTTAATGTTTTCTCAGAGGACGCCACAGTCGAGGTGACAACAGGGTCACAGAACCAACGGCCAATCAGCAGGCGGCGCACAGTGGGCATCATGGACATGGGTGGAGCTTCACTGCAGATTGCCTATGAGGTTCCCAGCTCCATCACCTTCAGTTCACCAGAAGAAGTAAGGAAGCGCAGATGAACACTTGGTTTCATACTCAGTTAATCTAGATTTAAACGGGAGGTCACTGAGAGTTGCTTAAATGTGATGATTTGCTGCTTTTGTCCCTCATTTCTAACAGTAAATGAAGATAAATGGATTAATTGTTCCAGCTCTGTTTTTAACATTAATGATGTGTGTGTGTCCCTCAGGAGGAGGCGGGGAAGACGGTTCTGGCAGAGTTTAATCTGGGCTGCGACGTCGAGCACACGCAGCACGTCTACAGAGTCTACGTCACCACCTTCCTCGGCTTCGGAGGAAACATGGCCCGTCAGCGCTACGAAGACCAGCTAGTCAACAAAACGCTGTCCAAGAACAGGTACAGACTTGCACATTCACACACACACGGAGTATTTTTGTGCTGCTGCTTCGTAGATGTTCTCCCAGCACGTCGAGCCTTTCGCTGTGTGTTTGCAGTAAAGATTGCGTCCTCTTTTTGCTTTCTGTGTATTTTCTGTGAGATCCAACCAGGTGGTACAAGATGTAAAATATAAGCTTCACAGGCTGGTCAGTAGTGGCAGTCTGTTGTTTACTGTAATTATGCTAATATCTCTAGATTTATTTGGCTATTAAACATTGTAGAGATGCAAAACTGTTTCAGATTTAACTGCTGAGCCTCTTCCCTCACGGCGCTCATATAATCAGAGATATTCTTTTCCAGGTTTCTGACCACACAGACCGGCCTGAGTGCAGACAAGCCGTACCTGGACCCGTGTCTGCCGGGCGGCCTGTCAGACACGGTTGTGAGGGACAACCGGACTCTGTACCTGAGGGGTCAGGGGGACTGGACCCGCTGTCAGGAGGCCGTCCGACCCTTCCTGGGCCTCCACAACGGCACCATGTCACCAGGGGGCGTCTATCAGGTAGCTTCACTCAACGAAACACTGCTTCATTATGATTTAATATGAGGAGTTCTTCCTTCACGGTGACTAAACTTTAATTCTGTGGGTTTTTTTTTCCAGGCTCCCATCAACTTCAGCAACAGTGAGTTCTACGGGTTCTCCGAGTTCTTCTACTGCACGGAGGACGTGCTGAGGTTGGGAGGACAGTACGACAGTGAGAAATACTCCCGAGCTGCGACGGTATCCACATTCAGTCTCTTCATTAGTAAACCAGAAGATAGATACGATGTTTTTTCTTGTTCGTAGGAAGCTGAGCGGTTGTGTTTGTTTTGGTTTTGCTGCAGGACTACTGCTCCACCAAGTGGTCGACACTGAAACAGCGTCTGGACAACAAGCTGTTCTCTCAGCAGGCCGACGTCAGCAGACTCAAGTAAGTTCGGCTCACATGATGTTTTTATCTCGCCACAGCTCGATTATTGCAGCAGCCGCTTCTCATGTCGTCATCAAAATACTTTGCAAATATTACAGACTGTCTGTACAGTGCATTTAATTAGCTTTGATTTTAGATTTTAATTACATTTTTCTTGTATATTTTGGCATTTTATTTGATTTTATTCATGTAAAGCTCTTTGTACTTTGGTTTGATTGGCGCTCAATGAAAAAAGTGGTTTAGTCATTTAGTTAGAGGACAGTGGTGCAGCTCACACTGAAAGGCCTGCAGGGTTTCTAAATATCACTATTATTTTTTTTTTTATGGTTTCAGAAAGTTACAGATTTGTTTCCAGATGTTATTTAGTCACAGAAACACATTTAGGAGTTTGCAGATGATCCAGAAGGAGGTGCTGTTCAGTCACTTTTGGACTTTTTCTACACCTGCAGCACCTCTGTGAGGGGAGTGTAGTGTCAGCAGTTCAGACCTGCACATGAAGACGTGTTAAAATCAACACCAGCAAGCAAAGAAAGCTCTTTGTGTCACTGCAGCTTTTTTCTGTATGCAAATGATTTATGTTAATGTTTGTGTGTCTAAGAAAAAATGATTTCCAAACCTCCACCAGCTGTGAAATACTCAAATGAATTCGATCTCATGTCTGTAAAACACTGATGCTGATGATGATGATGATTGGGGATTTAGTCAATGAATTTATAATTTTCTTCCTCTCTCTAAATATAAACCAGTTGACAGAAAGCTTCAGCAGAGACTTGACTTTTAGACAGTTAACACCGAGGCTGTCGACTGAGCCAACGTGTTAATTATGTGGAGGAACATTCAGAGCCAACTGTTCCACTCATGAACAAAGAAAACAGTCGAGTTTACAGCTCAAACACTGAGCAGCAGAGGCAGAGCTGCACTGATCCAAGTAACCAGGTGGACACCTGACCTGAGTAAATGTCTCAGTGTTGATCAGAAAATGTGCTCTGGTTGATATTTGAACATTTTACAGCCTTAAAAATGAGAATTTTATCATCAAACACAAGCAGCAGCTTGAAGGAAAGAACAGACTTGCAGCTGCTCGGCTCCTGCGTGAGGCAGGTGTCAAATTTGCTGAAGCTGTTATTTTGAAACTGAAACTGCTCGAGGTTCAACTGACCGCAGAGTCAACACCTGTTCATGTGTCCCTCCCTGACTCGTCAACACAGATATCAGTGCTTCAAGTCAGCCTGGATGTACGAGGTATTACACTCCGGATTCAGATTCCCCGCCGACTACCCGAGTCTGAAAACAGCCCAGCTGGTCTATGACAAGGAGGTGCAGTGGACTCTGGGAGCCATCCTGTTCAAGACCCGCTTCCTGCCTCTCAGGTACACTCACACTAACACACAGACCAGCAGTGTTCTGTCAACCAGCAGGGATCAATCTAAAAACATTTATTTCTTACATCGGATTGTTTCAGAGCTTCTACTGTTGAATTATTAAAAGAAAAACTTGTTTCTTTCCAAAGAAAAATCAAGACATCAACTCTTGTGTAATGTGTGATGTTGGTGTCGTCTCCAGGGACCTGCAGCAGGAAACGCTGCGTCAGAGTCACTCCAGCTGGCTGCGCTCCTCCTTCGTCTACAACCACCACCTGTTCTCGCTCTGCATCCTGGTCGTGGTGCTCGCCATCCTGCTCTACATCCTGCGCCTGCGGAGGATCCACCAGCGGGAGCAGCGGCAGGCCGAGGCCCTGAACCTCCTCTGGGTCGAAGAGGGGGAGGCCCTCCTCCCCTGAGGGAGGGGACGCGTCCCGATGACCCGCAGGGCTTCATGTTTGTCTTATCAGAGCCACGACCAAACAGTACGAGTGTGGAGGACAGATGAGGGAACCTGGATGCTCCTCAACCAGCCAAGAGAAGAGCCAGGATTTTATTTTGCGGAAAGACATCACAGCACAGAGTCGGTTTAATGAGCCTGGAATCAAACTGCTCTGTATTAACTTTGATCGTGCAGCTTCAAACGGACAGACTGGAAGTATGTTCTCTGAGTTCACTCCCTTCACTTTCTTTATTTTGGAAGAAAAGAATCAACTCGACGTAACAGGATTGAACAACTATCATTATTCTGCCCCCATTTCTCCAAAGATCCAAAGCCTCGTGTTTGAGCTTATTTACAAAGACAGTCTGGACGGCTGGTCTCGATCCGGTGGGTTGATCGCTGCAGAGAGAGAAGACGGAGGAGGTGATGTTCTCCAGCGGAGGATATTTAACGTAGGATTATGGATTTGTTGAAGACTTTGAAGATCAGCCGAGGTCTGTTTAGGAGAAGAGAAGCAGCTCACAGCTCGGCTCTACTGAAGGCAGAACACATCCGTCCGTCTGTCCACACTGAGACCACATCAGAACCAACAGCCAATCATCCTCACAGGTGATCTTACACCTGTCCTGCAACTCAGTTCATAACAGGAAACCTCCAGAGCCAGCCATGTTCTCGTCAGCTGCACTGTAACGCCAAAATGATTCCGTCCGTGTTTGTCTGTACACAAGGAGTCGCTCAGTAGATCATCATGGTTCTGCTGACGAGCGAAACAAATCATCCAGCATCTGGCTCGTAAGGCCGGGTAGTATGATCCCAGTGGATCACTGAGGGTTAAAGATACAGCACTGATGATATAACACTAGTTTATTCAACAATAACTGAGCTGTATCAGGACTGTGACCGAGCTTTTAGCATGTTAGCATGCTAATATTAGATGATTTAATGCTAATATGTTAATTTTAGCTTCAAGAGTTTAACAAAGTGTAACTGAGACTGGAGAACGCTGAGCTGAGTCTGATCATGTAGAGCTGAGCCTGACAAGCAGAGTCTGAAATATCCCAACATGGCCGCCCACCTGCACAGGTGTTCAGGTAACAACTGAACCTTTCAGTCGAGGCCAAACGTGACATTTTTCACCTCTAGTAGAGAAAATCTGAGGCTGCCAGAGTTTGTAGAAATTCCTAAACATAATTTTGCGTTTTTGTGAGTCCTTGTCGACGGCTTCTCAGCCAACTGGACGCCTGGAATCGGTGCTGTTCACCCATCTAGCTCAGTTTGTTCTTATTTTTTACCTCCGCCTCCTTCGTCAGTGCTGTTTGCAGCTGTTTATCAGACGTGTTCTCATTAGAAGCGATCATATTGGCAACAGCAGCGTCAAAGCAAACAGGAGAGCCGACCTGCGAGCTGCTGGGCTGCAGGCTGAAGTCTTTGTGCTCTCATCATGTGCAGCTTTCTGGCCGAGACACAGGTGACGTGAGGCGACGCAACAGGCGTCCAGTAGTTTGTTGTGTCTGAGCCCAGAGTACACGTGACCTTTAAATACCAGCCAACAGATCTGAACATCAACTCAAACACACCGAGGAGAAAACGATGCTGGAGACTTTTTTTTTTTTTTTGGTTTTACTTTAAAACCCCAAAATCCTTCTCTCACCGCCGTCTGACAGATGAAATGTTCAGACCCAGAGAGTGATGCAGCTCTGCAGCTCAGTGAAGTGATATCACAGCTGCTTTCATCAAGAGTGCAGCACAACTTTCCTGCCATCAAAGATACTGTTTCATCTGCACCTCTCTCCGTCCCGACGGGACGATTTCCTCGAAAGCGAATCCTGACAGACCGATGATGTCAGCTGCAGAGCTCAGATTGTGCTTTGATACTTGAATGCCACTGTTGTCCTGCCAGGACCTGCAGTCCGGTCCAGCACAGATCTGTATCAGCGGGCAGACGGAGCCGGGAGGCGTTTCGGCTGAAAAGAGCGTCGAGATCTGCTCAGTGTTCGGATGAAGACGCTGACAGCAGACGGCGACCCCGCAGGCCTGATTCAAACAGATACCATCCGATTTCTGAGCGCAGTAACTTCACAAAAGGGACGAAACTGTAACTGCTGGCCTGAATAATGATGCCAGGGTGATGTGTGTGTTTCAGAATCAACTTCTTTAAAGCCATTTCTGAGGAGCCAAGCCTTACCGAGGGTCTGCTGCGTCCTGTCCTGTAGTTTCACTGTGTTTCATTGCTGTTCACGAAACCACTGTTTTTGTGTTGTGTGTTTTTCTTGGCGTTGTGTGTGAGGTGCTGACAGACCGACACAGGCGAGCAGCGAACCGCGACGATGCAAACATGTGTGAGCAGCGCCGGGCGACACTTCCCTGAGAAGTTTAAGAACGTGTTGATCCCACAGTGGGAGGTGCTTCACGTCCAGAAAGTCTCATTTGTAATTTAACTCATATTTGTGGGACGTGATTCAACAAACTGAGCGCTGGTGACTCCAGTGTTTTTATAAGACAGAGCCTGTTTTGGTGCTGATGTGAATATTAAGAGGAGGAAACTGATATAAAAGAGAAGAATGTGATTCCACATGCTGCGTACACACTCGTCCTCCTGATGCAGATGAGCTGCGACGCGTCCTCGTCAAACTGTCAGTGTGTGTTTGTAACTCCAGAGTCTGTGAGAGGAGCCGAAGGTCTGAGATCAGAGGGAATTCTGTTGGAGTTCTGACCTGGTTCTGATTCATCCGGACCTCCTCTCACGTTCTGACTCCTTACATGGGACCACTGGTTGTGAATGTGTGTGTGTGTGTGTTTCAGCGCCGGGTTTTGTGCAATGTTGAACTGTAATTCACTGAATTTTGACAACTTGACTTCAACGTTTTTAATTAAAAGTACCTGCATAGAAACAATTCCAATCCAATAAAGGATCATTTTTGTAATGAAACAGTTTGGAGTCTCGTCTGGTTCCTTAATTCAGAATGAAGACGTATGATTTGGGTTCCGAGTCAGAATCTTCTCGGGTCCTGTGGTGAAAAACAGGAACACCAACATTCCTCTAAAATCAACTTGATAACAAAATAAGTTCAGCTTTAATTTAACATGTTTAATATGAGACTGACACTGGATCAGAGAACATAAAGGAAAACTTCAGTCGATTTAAACATGCAGCTTCATTGCTCAAGCTACACTTGACTTGTCAGCACTGAAGACGTGAACACATTTGGTCCAAACATTACAGGCTCCGTGAACGGAGTGTTAGCATTGACAGCTAACAGCATGAGGTCAGAACTTTACTCTGTGTTTTAAGCTTCTTAACATGCTCCACATCTCACCCCAACATCATGCAACATCACCAGACACCTTACAACACAGCACTGTAGCGTGTATGATGCAAAATAATAATTAATTTGTTCCAACAGTTGTATTTACTTGAACTGAAAACTTTTACTTAAGCCTGATGTCAAGATACAGAAAGATGTGCAGTTAGATGTTTAAATATAATATTCTGTGGAGACAGTGGAGGTAAAATAAATGACCAAGATCCTCTTTGAGCAGAAACTTGTTCAGAAGATCTTGTCACATATTTGTGCTTCATGAAATGTCACTTTCAACATTAACAGCTTAATAATCGTATTGCAGAAGGAACCAATCAGATATTCGGCCATAAACACACTGCTGCAACCATTAATTGATCAGTGTTCTGAAAGAAATGTCAAACATTTGTTTCCAGCTGCTGAAATGTGACGACATGCTGCTTTCCTTTGACATTTCTAACAATAGAAGAAGAGTGTTTGGGTTTTTGGACTGTTGGACAGTCCAAAAACAGAACCTGACGGACACAAAGCTCTGAACAAACGGGTCCCTCAGTGTCTAAAAGATGGTGGAGAGAATAAAACCATCAGCCAAACACTGATTCCATCAACATGATGAACCAAAAGAAACAACAGTGAAGAGGGAAACTGGTGGTGTCGACTCCCTGAAGACACGCGACCACCTGAGCAGGTGAACTGCAGCCCTCTAATAAAACCTCCCAGCTGACTGATTGAGCTCACCTGAGGGAGAAACATCACAGGTGAGCCCAACATCTCCTGACGACCTGAGACCACGATCTGGATAAATCCCTGTTCCCACCAGGACCTCAGGGATCCTCTGATCTCTGTCCAAAACCTACACGAGACAAACGAACGTGATGGAGAATGTTTAAGTCCTCCAGTTACCACAAACATCTGTGTCATAATCTGTAAAATAAATCTTCACATCCACGTTTTACTGACGCCGATACTGATTTTTCTGTGGTATTCAGATATCAGCCAACCTTCCTATCGACGTGGCTCTGAGTGAGAAATGTTCTGAGGGTGAAACGACTCTCAAACCTGAGTTTAATTAACTATAATTGTATAATTTTTCAGAACTTATCATTAAAGGGGTGTAATTCAAATCTCGTGTCATGAGATGTTTAGATTTCTCTTCGGTGAATTCCTTGAAATCACCGATCGTTAAACCTGTTTTGTTGCATTTGGAGGAAGAGAAAACAGAAGCTGGCGCTCGTCTGAGTCGGAGCCCGGGGTCGTTGTCAGAACACGTCAGAACTCACGAAGGCTCGATCCTCCTCTTTATTCCTTCAGGATCAAATTATGTGAAACAACAAATAAAAGCTTCTTTCATAACCGACGCAGTGACTCTGTCCGACCTGCTGGTGGAGCTGTGGAGCGTTCAGGAGCCGCTCGGTCCCACAAAGGAAACTCATCCTGACTTAGAGGTGAAGAAGAAGAAGCAGAAGAAGAAGAAGAAGAGCGACACCTTTAATTAAACTCAGGACACCTGACTGTCGTTAACAGTCGACGCCTGAAACAAATCAATTAGCAGGAAAACGTCTCAGCGGCTGATTATATCAAACACACACAGGCGCAGATTTATTTTAAAAATATACTTTAATACAACAGCTGCATATAAATATTAAAATATACATTATACAGGTGTACAGTACACTCACACAAAACCAAAAAACAAAAAATATTAGGCTTCTATTTGTACGGCACTTCTTGTATTTTTATGTTTTTTTGTGTTGGTTTTTTTTTTTTGTTGCACTATTTTCTTAAAGGTTACTTACTGACGAAGGAATTGTACATAAAGATGTGTTAATGTGTTAACAGGTCCGAAGTATCACTGTAGTAACGTGATTACTGGGTTACTGAGAGACAGACGGAGGGGGAGGAGGGAGGAAACAGGGAAGAAGAGAAGTAAGGGTTGCTGTACAGTATATGACATGGCATCGTGGAATGTTTGCTCGTCTCTCGATCCTCCTTCTCCTCCTCATCGTTCAACGTGTTCTCACATGGATTTAAAGACCCGGCGGGGACGCCATCGCTCGGTCTTTACTCAACAACACGACGCCTCTTGTCGGATGTCAAAGCATCCGGACGTCGCGTTTTCATTCGTCCTCGCGTCCACAGACGACCTTCGACCTCGACTCGTCGGCCCCGACAGAAAACGACTGACTTGGTTTTGGTTAAAGCTGCGACGTGCCGCTCGACACGTCGCCGTTACGTTCGAGCCACAGAGCTCAGCAGCTGCGATTCAAACCTCTGGTGATGTTTTAAAAACCTTAAAGTGTTCCCCGTGTAGAGACTCCTGCACCCGTTTCCAGTCTTTATGCTAAGCTAAGCTAATCATCTGCCGGTGGAAACCCTCACGTTAAGGGACGAATAAACTAAACTCTTCAAACTCTGAGTGGAAGTGCAACTACTCCTTTAGACCTTGTTAGCCTGGACATCTCAGTCAGGCCGTCCGACGGCGCACGACGTCCTTAAAACGGGCCAAACGCAGCGGTCTGATGATTCGGGTCGGCTCCGTCCTGAAAACAGTGGCGGCTGTTCGAGGGTGAGCAACGTTTCTTTCAGTTCGTAAAAACGTTTTGAACGTCAGAAACTCTAAAATTAAAAAAATAGGATTTTTAAAGCTGTGAATTCTCGTAAAGCGCTGATTCAACGTCTTCTTGGCTAATATCACGTCAGACATCTCAACCCAGAAGTCTGCAGATCTGAATACAATAAAGACAAGCGTTCGCTACAGAAAATGTACTTTTTTATGAGTCCAACACTGAAGCTCAGTTCTGAGGCTTGATCGACCCATATTCATGTCAGGTTTCTGATTATTTCTGCACATTTCCAGTTTAACACCTGGCCACATTTAGTTTCTGAGTCCAGATACGGACCGCTGGTGGATCAGAAGTTTGCTTGTTATTTGGCTTGTGACGAACAAAACGACTCTTTTGGTAAAAGCCCTGAAAACCTTAAATCAACGCAGGTAGGGACAGAAGTTTATAGTGATGTTGTGTCATTCACTCATTCAACATAAAACAGAGACTTAAAGCAGATAAAATGATGGACTGGACCGACAGTCAGTCTTGACTTTCGAGTTGAGTTTACTCTATGAAAACGAGGATTACCGGGGACCAATCAAAACGCTGCTGGTGTCATCTTTTTGGTCGTTTATCTATTTTGTCACGATGAGTTTAATTCTGCAGACAGTCTGAGACTCTTGTTAGTCCTGGTTGGTGCATGTAAGTCTGTGGCTTCACCTCAAACCAGAGAAACACTCGGAGGAAAATAAGAAATACATGTAAAATAACCACAAGCGTTCTAACGGCTGCAGGAAACAGAAGTTTCAGGGTCTTTAAACCACCATCTGTGTTTTTGAAACATCACCAGAGATTTACATTTGATGCAAACAGACGCTCAGCTCTGTGATCTGAACGTCAGACATGAGAGGTACGAACAGGAGCCGGCGTCCAGCTCCTCCGCCTCAGGTTTTAAAAAGGCGTCACGTGGACCTGCAGGTCGAATCTGACACCTTCCTCCGCCTGGCTCCATCCCAGACGGAGGCCTCCAGGTCAGCGAAAAGGAGACGGGGAGCATCAAGATGCAGGTCGCCTCCTCCTCCTCCTCCTCCTGCTCAGCTGTCAGAGTGTGAAAGAGGGCGAAGGTGATGGAGGGGATTAAAAAGTTTGGGATAAGCTATTCCGAGGCCCCGGCTAAGTGCTGCTTCCCCCGTCGCCTTTGAAAGCGGAGAAGCCTGAGTGTCTCCCACAATGTGAGCGCTGGTGCAGAGTGGGGACGGGCACCCGGAGGTCAGCGCCGTCCCACCAGTGTAGGTTTACTGATGGCTCTATTCAGCCCGCCGCTCCACCACACCTCAACGCCCGCTCCAAAAAATAAAAAACACCCACGAGGAGCAGAGGGAGGGAGGCAGGAGGCTTCTCCTGGTCCTCGTCTCTCCATCGCTGCTCCTCTGTTTGTCCTAACTCGACTCGACTTAGTGTTTTTCCACGTCAGGGACCGAAGGATTCAACACGGAGCAGCTGCTCAGCGTCAAACCTTTACAGCCAATGAGGGCGCAACTTCGGATCAATTCATCTGTTGATAGTTTAGCCAGTTAAAAGTGAAATCACACGAGCTCAAACTGCCTGCGTGGTTTTAATGTCAAAATATATTAAATCTGGAGCGATGTGAAACAGAGACGAGCAGGAAAACTGCTGAACTTCTCCTCAGCGATCGACTCAGTGATCAGAACTGTTGTTTCATCTCTGACTTTGCGCTGATGGACTGACCCCAGATGTGCACCAGATGTGGCTGTCACGTCTCCGTCATCGGAAGCATTTCAAGACGCTGCAGCTCGTTTACGATCAATACTGAGAGAGACACTTAACACACAGCTCACTGAACTCCAGTCACTATCATCAGTCTCAGATCGTCACCACAGTGTGCGCAGTCTATTTTATCTCTGATGGGTTTGAACATTTATCCACGAGCGTCAGACCTCACAGACGAGTAAAGTTATTTCAAATTGATCTGTACTGAGCGAGCGGAGGGGAGATAACTGCATCCTGATCACCGACGCAGTGACACGAATAAACTGTCAGCAGCAGACAGAGACGCTCACGTGTCATCGTTAATGGAGGTTAGGAACGCTACCAACTGAAAATTGTATTAATTGACGATCAGAGACGGACACAAACACATGAGAAAGTGTCTTGTTATCAAAATAAAATACACAGTTTGATTAAGAAGCATTAAGATAAAGCTTGTTTCAGCCTCAGTGACGGCTGGACCTCGTAGAGCAGCGACAGACGGGCGCTCTGAGATTAAAACTACAGAAGCTGATGTTTATTATTTGTTCCTCTAACTTCTAATGTAAATATCATGTCATATATCATGTTTCAGAGGTCGATGATTAACTGATAATCAATCGTTAAACCAGCCGACGATTGTCTAAAAATGCGTATCCATCATAGCAGGAGAAACAGTGTCGCTGATGGAAACTGTTTTATCCAAATCAAACTGAATCTGCCCACCAGCTGCTCAACAGCTCTTCTGTTTCCACCGGCAGCCATTACTGTCAGGTTGCCTGGCAACCAGCTGAGACTGGAGGGGGTCAGTGGACCCGGCCGGGAGGAAGTCCAGCACCTGTGAGCCAGGGTTAGCTCTTCATGCTAAGCTAACTACCAGCGTGTACTCTTTAAATATCAAATTCACGTTGGCTGACATTAATCGTCCGTGTTTGAATGAAGGATCGGGGGAACTGATGGACGCCGGCTGCAGCTGCGGCGCGACACAGCCGTGTGCGGTGGACATCTGGGGTATTTAATTATTCAACTACTCTTTTCCGGCACTTCAGCCAAATATAGAAGGACGTCCTCTCAATAGGAAGAAGATATTCACAGACGAGTCAGGACATCGCAGCCGAAACGTGACATTTAAAAAACAGATTTCTTCATCAGCAGTTTCACTTAAAGACTCGACGTCTGAGGAGCTAAATCTCTTCCGTCTGCGTGCTCGACACTGAATCTGCTCTGAGGGGTTTCAAGCTGCCACTGCCCCTCCGACAGCTGAGGTGGATCCAGCTTTCACTACAAACGTTCGCCCTCTCAGGAGCAGACGCGACGGGTTCAGGACTGTTTACTTCTCCCCGTCTCTCCTGACGCCGAACAAGGAAGTGATTCAGATAAGAATCGTCCCAATTTATGCAAAGTCATTGTCCATATTAGGTCACAGCCGGTTATATCTGCGAGCTGGGAGCGTCACGTCTGTGTGTTTGAAGGTCCCAGCTGTTCCTCGGCTGAGGTCACGAGGACAGACACAGAAACGTGACCCCGCGGCGGCCATCTTTGGGTCAGTCCAGCCCCCCCCCCCCGCACTATCTGCCTCCTGCTTCCAGGTACACATAAACAGAGGCTTTCTGGGAAACTGAGTCAGGAATGTGAGCACAGACGAGTGGCCTTGCCAAAAGAGGCCGCCCTGCATTAAAGCTATACAGTTAAAGGGATATTCTGTGGGAGAGGAATGATGCTACAGTGTCACTTTAAGCCCTTATACGAGCTCACTAGTTCTGGTAAATCCGGCGTCGTGTCTCGTTTGTTGTTTGGATCTGTGGCAGGAATCTTTGCTGCGTTACAACAGTTTTCTGTTCAGTTCAGTTTTTGGCATATACGTGAATGTACACAACAGATGGCGTGTCGCGTTACATAACGCCACTTTGGAGGGAGGAAAACATCAGGACAAACTTGAGCATTCAGAGTGGAAATCCCTCTTAAACCCAGAGAACTCGTCCTCCTCCGACGCGACAGATGGTTCTCGCAACATTTTAAACTTTGTGTACGGTTGTTTTCAGCCGCTCCCTCGCTCTCTGTTTGCTGGTGTGCGAGCGCATGCGAGGGAAGCTGCTGCCAGCATCAGATCCTGCGACTTCCCAAAGCCTCGAGAGATGGAGGGAGGAGGGAGGAACCACTTGTCCTCAGCACAAAGAGTGCAGAGTGCACCGTTGACAAATCATTTTTATTCTACTGGCCTGGACGACCGCACCCTGGATCATCATTTACAGTAAGATGATCACATGGAAACCTGAGCCGGTTTCTGTGGTGCTGTAATGTGACATCAGAGCCTCCTGCTGCTGCATCGGGCATCATTTTTTTTTTTTTTTTTTTGCAAAGCCACAGACAGATATCCGTCTCTGCACACCGGTGGCAGAAAATCCACGAGGAAACCTTTCCAGCTAAACGCCAGGAATCCTCTGTTTACAGTACACGTCCATACTCACTCCACCGTGAGCAACATTTCCCAGAATGACGCGGGAAACACAAACCTAAACAGGAGCGAGACAAACTGCTCCGGAGTCTCCACAGCTTTCAATACGACCGCGAGCGAGACCTCGAGGAGGTGAAGGTTAACTGCTCCTCTCCCGGTTCAGACGGGAAATGGAGTTTCCATACGAGTAGAGCCGTATGTTAAATCGCAGCGGCTTTGGAACGCAGCCCAGTCGGGAGCTCGTCAAGGTTGAGAAACAGAAGAGGAATGCTTCGCTAACAGCCTGTCCTCCGCGAACACTTCCCAGAGACGATGTTCACGGAGAGCGCTGGCGGCTTCTGATCCATGTGTAGGTTTTAATCTGAAAGAAAAACATTTTGGTTGACTTTTTTTTTGTTGCTTTTTTTTTTTTGGCTGAATGTGTGATCGGACCCAACGCAGGCCTGCAGGGGTTTCTTTTTTTCTCCCCACTAAGTGAAGTCAAGTGAGGCCAAGCTGGGAGCAGTAGTCATGGGTTACGCTTTACCTTGTAACAGGGTTCAAGATCAGGCATAATAACACAGGTCCCTGTGGCTGAGAGCTGCAGGCACTTCAGAAAGGCGTCATTATGCAAACAAACTGCCTATTACAACAGTTCGTGCTCGCAGGCCAAAACCCAGTCAGCAGTTACCGCCTGATGCCTCCGCTCAGGTTTGCATTGCTTTTTTTTTTTTCATTTTTCCATCGAACAGCAGCACCGCTGAGACAAACCGAGACCACCTGTGGAAGCGCCGAGCGCCCACAACGAGTCTCTCAATCAATATCTGTCTTCAGACAAAAGGTGCCAAGAGTCTTTTTTTTTTCTCTTTCGGAGGATCTGAAGCCCTCTTCAAAGGTGCTTGGTTGTTTTTTTTTTTTTTTACCACAGTGCAATTCAAAGGGTCCTTGACTTTTTTTTTTTTTTTTTTTTTTTGTCCAACAACATTTAGAGACCTTGGACAGATTGGTCTTCAGCTTCAGCAAAGACCGCAAGAAGAAGAAAGGCAGATTTCTCAAGACTGACGCCCACTCAGTGAGCCGTGGCATCGCCAGATTACAACAAATAAAATCAGAGTAAAAAAAAAACAAAACAAAACAAAACAAAAAAACAAATCAAACGTATTTGCTTCCTAGATCTACAAGTGTTTTTTTTTCTCTATTTGTCATTGCAATTCAAGGAAGGTGCGCTACATAATCAGGTCAGGGGTTGAGGAGAGGGCTCGGGGGACACTTCCCTTTTGTGGGTAAAAATAAACACCACTGCAGATCAGCTGAAGGAGCACCAGGCTGCAGAGCGTCAGTCACTTCCTGTCCCTCACGCCACTCACGCTCTCTCAGGTCCATGATATAGTGCATTTAGGTGAAAGGGGGGATTAACATCCGTCGGGTGAACGGCGTCCTCGGAGGACGCGTGCGGGTAAACATGACAACAATCAGAATGTTTCAGTCACTTTCTCCCAGAACGAGACGACGTGTCGATGGTTGGCAGCATCTGAAGCGGTTTTGGTGTCCGAGTGGTTTCAGCAGTATCACTTATCTTTGGTCAGTTTGGATTAAGGTGCAGTTTTTTTTTTTTTCCCTCTCGTTCAGTTTTGACTCTGCTTACGTTTTAATGGGGTGAA